>VXAL01010996.1:40143-63246 GCA_013399475.1 Chauna torquata | reverse complement strand
ATTGACTTGTTCCCAGAAGAAAAGAAAAAAACCACATCCTAAAATTGTATTTTTTTAAATTACATTTGAAAACTAGTTGAGAAACACACTTATTATACTTGACAGAACTGTAGTTCATGTCTGGAAATCAATTGTTTCAACATGCAGCTTGAACAGAGAAGACCTAGTTTCATCATAGCGAATGGAGACTTTTCCTGGGAAGAAAAGCATGCAGCTCCTAGCTACTAGCCCTGTGAACCTATAAGAAGACACTTCAAAAGCAAGAGTTTGGTTTGCAAATAGACGTTTTTTTTTTTTTAATNGTTTTCTATTTTTAAATTCCTATCAAATTAGAAGTCTCCACAGAGAAAGAAAATTCTGTTACAGTGCACATAAACATCAACACTTCAGATATCACAGTCTTTAGATACAACTAAAAAGAAGTTAAATATCTGTAGTTGATGAAATAGTGTGTATATCAAGAGCTAGCCATGACACCAAAAGAAACATGTTAAGTCAAGAAAATACTTTATTTTGGCTATTATTCACTTCTGACTTTGGCTTAAAGTATATGGATAAAATTACATGTATGTTTTTAACTTGCTGGGGTGAAATCAGGAATTCTCCTGTTGATGAATGAAATAGCCTGAGGTTATATCATTTCAGAAACATCCACAAACTAATATGTTGGATAGGGGCAATAGGACCTGGACCTACACAGTTTCCACAGACAGATCTCCCTGTGAGGTCTTATGTGTATTTTGAACAGACCGTTGGGTCACTGTTAATAAGTAGTTCCCTAAATGCGTATCTGAATGCGTTGTTGATTTCGATGCAATTGTATTCCTGACAGAGTGAAATTCTCACCTCCACATCATGACCAGAAATAAAAATTCACATTCAACGTTTCATATAATGTGTATATTATATTATGAATAGAGAATATTCATATTATATGCATAATATAATATCAATATAGAATATTCATACTATGTGCATAAGCCTTATTATAAAATAATATTATTTCCTGAAAGTGAACAGAAAACCTGAAGCTGCTGAAAATCATCCCCTCAGTTTGTCAAACTAATATGACATTTTCTTTCCTTCTATTTATGACAAAAATCACTAAACAGCAAAAAACAGAAATAGTAGGGCTTGGCACATAAAACTGTAAGTATATACACAAAAGATGCAAATAATTTAAAATGCAAATTCAGTTAACACCAAGACATTACTTTAGCCAAAGAATACATTGGACAGTTACAGGACAGGACACAAAAAGTTGTCTGAAAAGACTTTGCCTGTGGGGTGAAGTATGATGTTTCAGAAAATTTGCCTGCTGATATATGATGTTTAGACTCACCACTGAACATTTCATCCAGCCCACAAACATGATTTATACTATGCTCTTCATCACCATTTGTTAAACTAATGCTTGCCATATCTCTAAGGTCTTTCACCTTCTGAATGATCTTTCACAGGTGAATGGGATGACTAATATAACTTACTGTGTCTAGAAAAAAGTACTGTAATAAATTACAGACCTTACAACGTGTTCCGTAAAGAAAAGATAAGGTTGTGGACAGGCACGTATTGGAATACTTACCAGCAGACAAGGGAATATAGTAAAAAAGGTACACCCTTCTCCTCACCATATTTTGAAACTGATACAGTTTGGGAATAACTGCATGTTTGATCTGAAAGCTGGTAATTACTACAGAGTATTCAATACTAGAAGATCATAAAGGAGTTATTACCAAAGTAAGCAGCAGCGATATAATAGTATTATATATTTACAGAATAACTGAGCATGCAATGTTCACATCTGTCCTAAGAAAATCAAGTGGGCTTTGCTTCTGCTTCGTCATTCTTGACCTTTTTCCTAAGTCAGCCCTGGTACTTATGTGGTCAACCAGATAAAACAACTGATCCAGATGAAGATAAACCCCAGCAAACATATCTGTCAACCAGCGTGTGTGTGTGTGCATAAAAGTTTTCCACTGGATCACCTTTCAGCTAGCAGTATAGTCTCATGAGTGCTAGCAGTAGTATATGAAACAGGATGGGAAGACATAACCAAGGGCAGGAAAGTGAGACTGCTTGCTCTTAAGCTGACTTAAATCAACTGTGAAATTGCATCTCCCTTATAGGCCTTCACTGGTTGAATGAGGTTCAGTGCGAGAGATGAGGTTAGATTCCATAAACACACCAAAAAGTCAGGTAGTGCAAGATGTGGAATATTTATATTTTCATCCTCACTCATACAGATTTTAAAGAGAGTTCCTAGCTCTTTTCTAATATTGTGTTTTTAAAGATATTAATAGTTTAGTCAAGAAAGCATGTTATAGAGCCACAGAAATCTTCCATAAAAAAAGCAATGAGGGCAATTGGTGCATTTCTGTTAGTAGAAGCAGTACTCAAAGTCACCAGAAAATCATGGGTAGTATAGAATAATGAATTCTGTGCATTTCACATCATTCCTCAATTTTCTGCTACTTGGCAATAATAATATCTGTTTAGAAGCCTCTGTGGAGGGCAGCAGTTAGTAAAGTGCTCAGGTTGGAAAAAAAATGAAAGCACAAGGGAAAGATACGTGAAAGGTGTTCTTTAGAAACTGCAAAGAAAGAAATGTAGTGAAACTGGAAGATGATTGCTTTAAGAAAGTCAAAGGGAGACAGAGAAGAGATGAAAAGGAAAATGAAACGGGAACTTAAAAACTGGAAGATAAGAAAGGAATATCCCTCATGGTATTTAATAGCCCTATCTAGACTCCCATATTTACACAGACATGCTTGCCATGTCCTTTCTGCATAGGCATTTGCCACTTGAGGCGAAACATTTTGTGAATATTCTTCTCCCCAACAACCTCCAAGAGTCCTGATTGTGACTTTTGGAGAAGAAATATGAAGTGCTTTGGTTGGAAGACAGCTTCAGCACAACTGCAGGTATATCACAATGTAAGTCACCTGGACACATAACCATCCTTCTCCCATTACCTGAGTGGCAACAATCACTTCTAAGAGAGCATTCACACTAGTGAACCTCTCCGTATTCAGAAATTACATTCAATAGCTATGCAACCTGCTCAAGTGAAAGGTTTAAGCCTTTACACAACTATAAAACTGAACTACAAATACCAGAAGAACTGAATTCTTACTGGTTTGTGAAAGCGTCTTTGTAGTGAGGCTAAAAATTCAAAGAGAATTTGTTTTGTGACTATATTTCTGGATGTAAACTTTTGACCTGTATTAGAAATTCATAGACTAGAATAAGTGCAATCTCTAAGAAACCCTCTAAGCCACAAAATTGTGAGATGGTGACAATTTTCATGTTCTTATTAAGTTTAATTACTTGATAAAATTTACTAATAAAATACACATTTTACTGGCTCAAGTCGAAATGAAAGAACTTCTGTTTCTGTGGTGGGGCTTGCCTACCTTTCACCACTGATTGTGGAAACTAAATGCCAACAATTTAGCCAGCTAATGTTAGTTGTGGTGGGTCCCACCTTTAAAATCCAATTCAGCCAATGAACTACAGATCAAAATCCAGTCTGTAGATCTTGCAAAATCTGGCTCAGCGTTTTATTAGTTATGGAGGTACCTTACTGTTACATTAAAATACTCACGGCAGGGAACTCCTATAAGTGTGTCGGCATTTGTAAGCCTTGCCTAAGACAGAAACAAGTACCATTCTGCCTAAGTGTCTCATGAGGCTTTTCTGGGAATTACTACTGTACGTGTGTGAGACTGAGATGCTTGCAGAATGTGTCTGTAGTTGCCACAGCTTTTCAAAGCACCACCAGAAAAAGATGATTTATCTCCAATTTAAATTCCATGGGGTAACATTAGTCACCTGGGAATTGGGAAAGAGATGGTCTCAAGCCTGACATTTCCATGCTTCAGGAAGTTGCTCCAGGCTCTAGGCTAATACAGGTAGAGGGAGGAGGATTTTTTTCTTTATTTTCTTTATTTTATATATATATATATATCCTTCAGTCTGCTCCACGAGGTGCTGGGTACAATGAAGCACATTTGAAATGCTTCGATACAAATGCATGCAGCATGAGGAACAAGAAAGAGGAGCTAGAAGCCTTGGCTCAGTCCCAGAGTTACGACATCATTGGTATAAGCAAAACCTGATGGGAAGAATCCTGTGACTGGTGTGTTACAATGGGCAGTTATAGGCTTCTCAGAAAGGATAGGCAGGTCAGGCGAGGCGGGGGGTGGTGCTGTATGTAATGGAGGGATTGGACTGTACAGAGCTTGTGGTTGGCGATGACACAGTTGACAGTCTCTGGGTAAGGATTAAGGGGCAAGCAAATAAAGGGGATGTCACTGTGGGAGTCTACTATAGACCACCCAGCTAGGATGATGACAGTGACAAATTATTCTTTAAGGAACTAAGAGATACCTCTAGATCAGCTGCCCTTGTCCTTATGGGGGACTTCAACTTGCCAGACATCAACTGGGAGTACCACACAGCCAGTACAAATAGGTCCAGGAGATTCCTAAAACACTTTGATGATAACTTCTTAGTACAGGTACTAAGGGAGCCGACTAGGAAAGGTGCGTTCCTAGATCTGTTGCTTGTAAACAGGGAGGGTCTTGTGGGTGAAGTGGCTACTGCAGGCCACCTTGGCCTTAGTGAATATGAAGTAGTCAAGTTTAAAATCTTTGGTGATAGGAGGAAATCTGCCACCAAAGCTTCAACCCCGGCTATGGGTAGAGCAGACTTCAGGCTGCTGAGAGAACTAGTTAGTAAGGTTCCCAGGAAAAATGTTTTTTAAGGCATTGGGGTCCATCAGTGCTGGTCACTTTTTAAGTACTACCTCTTAAGAACACAGGAACAGGCGATTCCAGAATGTATGGAAGGCAAGCAGGTGGGGCAGAAGGTCAGCTTGGCTGAGCAGGGATCTTCTTCTAGAGGATAGGTGAAAAAATTGTATGGCCACTAGAAGCGAGGTCGGGCGAAAAGGGAGGGCTACAGAGATGCTATTTGCCTTTGTAGGGAGAAAATTCTTGCAGCCAAAGCTCAATTAGAGTTGAAGCTGGCCAGTAATGTGGGGGACAATAAAAAAGGTTTTTAAAAATACATTAACAGCAAAAGGAAGACTGAGGAAAACTTTGGTCCGTTGCTTGATGAGGCTGTTCACCTCACAAACAGGGACTTAGATAAAGCAGAGATATTTGATGCATTCTTTGCCTCTGTCTTCAACACTGATGATGGGCTCTGGGACCATCTGAGTTGGAAGACCGTCGCTGCAGTAATGATAAACTTCCAGCTGAACTTGTGCAGTATTTGCTACCCCACCTGGATGCATATAAGTCTATGGGGATCAATGGAATTCGTCCCAGGGTACTTAGAGAGCTGGTTGATGGCATCGTGAGACCTCTCTCAACTATTTTTCAACCGTCTTGGGAATCTGGAGAGGTCCCAGTTCACTGGAAGCTGGCAAACGTTGCCCCAGTTTTCAAGAAAGGCAAGAAAGAAGACCTTGGTAATTACAGACCTGTCAGTCTCACTTCAGTGCCCAGTAAAATTACAGAGAAAATTATTCTGGGAGATATTGAAAAACACCTGAAGGACAATGCGGTCATTGGTCACAGCCAACACAGGTTCATGAGGGGAAGGTCCTGCTTAACAAACTTAATTTCCTTTTATGAAAAGGCCACCCTTCTAGTTGACCAAGGGAAGCCAGATGATGTAATCTTTTTGGATTTCAGTAAAGCCTTCAATATGGTTTCTCACAGCATCCTTCTGGACAAAATGTCCAGCATACAGCTAGATAAGTACATAACAGGAAGAGTGAATGGTTGGCTGACAGGTCAGGCTCACAGGGTTATAGTAAATGGGGCTACATAAGGCTGGCAGCCAGTCACTAGTGGTTCCCCAGGACTAAATTTTAAGGCCAGTTCTCTTCAACGTTTTCATAAATGACTTGGATGTAGGACTAGAAGTAAGTTTGCAGATGATACTAAATTGGGAGTAGCTTTTGACTCTGTCCAGTGTAGAAAGGCATTGCAGAGAGATCTTGACAAATTAGAGATCTGGGCAATCACCAACCACATGAAGTTCAACAAGAGCAAGTGCCGGATTCTGCACCTGGGAAGGGGCAACATTGGCTGTACGTACAGACTGGGGGATGAGATGCTGGAAAGCAGCCCTGTAGAAGAGGATCTGGGGATTCTGGTTGATGGCAAGTTGAACATAAGTCAGCAGTGTGCCCTGGCAGGCAGGAGGGCCAGCCATGTCCTGGGGTGCATCAAGCGTGGCATTGCTAGCTGGTCAAGGGAAGTGATTGTCCTGCTCTGCTCTGTGCTGGTGTGGCCTCACCTCAAGCACTGTGGGCACCACAATATAAGAAGGACATGAAACTATTAGAGACTGTCCAAAGGAGGGCTACAAGAATGGTGAAGGGTCTAGAGGGGAAGATATATGAGGAGCAGCTGAGGTCACTTGGGTTGTTCAGCCTACAGAAGAGGAGACTGAGGGGAGACCTCAAGGTGGCCTGCAGCTTCCTCACGAAGGGAGCGGAGGGGCAGGCATTGATCTCCTCTCTCTGGTGACCAACAATAGGACCCAAGGGAATGGCATGAAGCTGCAACAGGGGAAGTTCAGGTTGGATATTAGGAAAAGGTTCTTCACCAAGAGGGTGGTTGGGCACTGGAATAGGTTCCCCAAGGCATTGGTCACAGCATGGAGCCTGCTGGAGTTCAAAAAGCATTTGGACAACGCTCTCAGACATATAGTCTGACTTTTGGGCGCTCTTGTGTGGAGCCGGGAGATGGATTCAATGATCCTTGTTGGTCCCTTCCAACTCAGGATATTCTATGATTCTGTGATTAGCAGTACAAAGAATTAATTCACTAACAGTATCTTAAATAACTTGTACAGAATAAAAATGTGGGGATCTGAAAAACATCCCTAGAACACATTTAACCTTATTTGTAGGAATAATTCCAAAACAGGATTTGAGAAAACTGGTGTACTGCTTCTTGTTCAATAGACCTATCTGCAGAGTAAATATCTGTATCTAGGATCTCTTGATCCCAAACAAACCAGTCTGTCTGGTCTCTTATTATATGGGAATGATGAGGTGTTCTTTACTCTTTTTTTTTTTTTCACTTGCCAAAATGTTGACAGATTGAGTCATTTAATTCTTATTCAAACAATTCTTCCTATAGAAAAAAGCTCTGTTACAGGTTTCCTCTTTCTGTTCAGCAATCAAAACACTCTTATCACTATTTTAGCTTGTGATAAAAGCTGAGAAACAAAAGAACCTCAAAAGCTACACTCCACAAGCATACACAGAAACAGAAGCAAAACAAACAGTCTGCTTTTAGTTTGATAAAAAAAAAATAAAAACTAAAATCAAACCTATCAAATGTAGATGTTAGAGTTGCACCAGTCCTCCTCCCTTCAGATCCTAGCAACACAAACTTGTAAAAACATTCCTCTTCCAAATCATTATCAGTGGAGATAATTATAGGGACATGAGTCTGAATTCCTTGTGGTGAATGGCAGTCTTAGAACTGCTGGTCTGTTTACTTTCTTGGCTGTGGGGTTAATGATATAGATGGCTGAACAATTGGAAGGGAATTGAACTGTATATTGCAAGGTTTTTCTGAAATGCCAGGAGGATAGATGACCCTGCTGTGCTTTCATTTTCTATCCATCCAAAATTATTTTTCCTGAAAACCTCCTACCAATCCTATACTTGTGATAGTTTAAAACTGTACAGCTTCCCTTCTTTATGGGGGTGTCTTTTAAGGTGTTATTTCCCATCCAATTTATGATACAGTATTAACTTGATGTTGTGAAGGCTTGTATCCCAACTTCTCTCAAAATATTGGAACAATTTATAACAGTGAAAGAACATTTGAAATTTAGGAGAAGACAAAAAATAGTTTAAACTTATAGGCATTGTCACATCAGGTCATTTTTTCTTATTCCCTCCTAACACCAGAACAGACTCACACATACAGGAAGTCTGGGATGAAAAACAGAAAAACCTGAGAACACACTCAAGGGTTCACAGAAACCCTCCTTCTGAACAGCCTTCTTAATTCCCTGTTATATTTCATGGCTCAAAGGACATGATACACAAGAGCAGAGAGAAAAAATGCACTTCACACAGCTATTCCAAGGCAGAAATGTTGTGCATATGGGTCCCTTCAGGGAAAAAACATGTACAGTATGATTTTTCCATTATTTTGTATATACCTACTCCTAGATGAGGAACTTTACTCCTTCAGACTGTTTCAAAAATCCTCCATCTTCTTCCAAAAGGGCAGGGAAGACCTCAGAAGTAAATTTAATAGCTTTTATCTGCTTCTTGTAACAGTCAGGGATTAAATATCTCTCTGTGACCCTGAATCTATTAAGTCTATCAGGTAGACTATACAAATTGCTTGGCAACCTAAGCCAAAGAATGATCATGTCTAAATAGGACCAGATAATAAACATCTGGGGAACCAGGGATGTGTATTCCCATATTGTAAGGGGGGGAAAAAAAAAAAAAGAAAAAAGAAAAAGGAAAAAAGAAAAGAAAGAATGCCCACTCTCTTCTTGGAAGCCAGTCTGAGATCCTGGATGATTACTACTTAACCTCATTTAAAATTTAAAAATTCATATCATGACTGATGTTGGAGTGCAATACTGCAGAGACACTGGTCTACATCCTTTGGTTGTTCCTTACAATTACATCTTCAGAAAAGCAATCTGTCACTATATAGATAAAACATTCAACAATCAGATTTTGTCACCGAAAATAGAGACATGCTATACAAAATATGAACAATTCTAAATTTTCAAATTCTTCCTCATTTCACTTTTGGCTACAATACAAGCTGCAGTCAGAGAAACAGGCTGAGAGTATGATGGCTAATTAATGCTCTGGTTCTTTACTGTTGGTCATACTTATTTTTAGATACCACTTTAGTTCTAAATCTTTCAGATTTGATTTAATATTATGTTTATTTTTAACACTAGAAAGGTTGTATTAACCTGGATCTGAGTCTGGTCAATCCAGTATATTGTTTCCAGTAATGGTCAGTATTAGGTGTTTGGGAAAAATGTGTAAGAAGATGATAAACATAGAATGTGTCTTCCCTTGTGTATTTTTATGCTTTACAATTAAATCCAGAGACTAAGTTAGAAATGTAGTTTTGATCACCGGCTCCTTCTCCTATGCACTCGTTCTCATTTGGTAAGCTCTTGCACTACGGCTTCCAGCATGATCTCATGGAATGAGCTCTACAGCTTGTTTGTGCACTCGTGAAATGTTGTTTCTTCCTTGAGTTAAACTCTGCATAATAGCAGCAGGTGCTCTTCTAATTTTGTATTGGGAGGAACAGTGAATAGTTGTTCCTTAGTCATTTTTTCCTTGCCATGCATGATTTAATGGATATTTACATCATCTCTTCTGAAATGATTTTTTTTTTATTTTGGTAAGCATGGGCCACCTACTCTTTCTAACCTCTGCCAATATGCTGTCTCCATTATCTGTATCATTTCCAGTTTCTCTGTAACTTTCTGAGTGAAAGCAACAAGAATTGTATGCAGTATTCATTAGTGGGGACATTTATGGTTATGCGCTTCCACGAGGCACTTTCTACCATGTGACATTGAGTTTCAGGTTTTATTTTGCCACTTCCCCTATGGTGAAATATTCTTGGACTTTTTATTGTAAATTATATAGTCAAATTTTGGAACAATTTTTTGTCGCCTGCAATGTTTACACCCTTAATTTTTTTTTCCAGAACATTTATGATTATTTTACATAGTAGATATGCCGGGCCAAGGTTGGGGTAAAGCTGCTCACATCTGCCATCATTGTGGAAATCATCTGTCTATTCCTATGCTTTTTTTTTTTTTTTTCCCTAGTTATAGATCACTTGCAAGTCTGTAGGAGCACTTTTTATTCTAGATTTTTCTTCTTTTTTAAGAGCCTTTGATGAAAATTATTCTAGAAAGTTAACAGTGATATACTAGACCATTTGTGATGCTTTCCTATTGAGGATTTTGGGTTTTTAACCTTATTAGATTTTTGTAATCTTTTATGACCGTGATCATTCTCACTTCATTATTAGAAAAGTATTGTGAGCTGCTGATATTTAACTCAGTAGAACACCAAGCCTTTATTTTGTGTCAGTTTCAATTAGAAGGTCAAGATTTGCAAAAACAACTAGTGATTTTGCAGCCTTAAGTATATGGCTGCAAACACAGGGTAATTTAAGAGGCTAATTCAACAAATAGTCATAACTCATCTCATCTGAAGGTACAAATCCTGGAACAGGTCAGATGAGTCAATCATTAAAAATCCCCCTTTTTTTCCACTAACTAAAAAGAGAGCTTAGATGATGTAGAAGCCTACAGATTTATGTGGATACAGATGTATTCCACCTTGCTTATATAGACATAGCTTGTATGAGGAGACAATATATTTGGGGCATATTTAATGTCATAGCTATCAGCTTTCTGTTTGTTGCTTAGAATGAATACTTAGGAAAAAAATACAAGCATGTGAAATTTGTCTAGGGTTAACTAAAATCTTCTGGAAGTTCACAGTCCTCTTGAGAATGTGACAGACAACAGTGGAAAAACAAAAGTTCTGGCTCATTTGACAATGGTCTCCTTATAAAGCTGTCAGGAATCTGTGTGTGACATTACCACTTCTGGATAAACATATTTTTATTCTAAAAGAGGAGGGCTGGTTTGTTTGTTTGTTTGTTTGTTTTGTAGGGGCAGGGGGAGGTATTTCTGTGCTTTGACTCCAAAAATATTGTTTTAAAATTTCTTAAGGCTGGCATAGGCATGGAAAAGCAGATGCATCACCTTACATAGTCTGCTTAATGCAGGCAATATTGTAAATAGCACTCTAGGGAAAGGTTTCAAAAGTGCATTTAATTGCGTTTTCCACTTCTTGTAACAGCAAGGGATTAAATTGAGACAAAATGTAATGGAACCAGCTCTTTCCTATCTGCTTAAAGAAAGACAGGAAGCTAACTGAAAATTGTGTTTATTAACTTGCTAGAGGGGAAAAAAAAAGTCTATCCAAAATTAATGAATTTATAAGCCTATTACTTTTCATGACTAATGGAGAATTCTTTAGCTGGAATCTAAATGAGGTTAAGAAATGAGGATTGGAACCCACTGCATTTATTTACTAGTGTTTAATTCTCATAACCTGATTAAGCTAAGGACATTGCAGCATCCATCCGAAATAAGAAACAATGCTCAATTAGATATTGTACATTACTCAAAGGTGCAAGAGACTGTCTGTGTTACTCAATATTCGTATCTGTTCATGAGAAATACCTTTCTTCTCCATTGTTCTAATACTTGTCTATTGTCTTTATACTTGCCAGAATGCAGATTCTGGAAGCTCTTTCTGAAACTTCTACAACTTTCTTCTACAAATTATAGTACTGTAAAAATTATATTTATGTTGCTACTTTCTTTTTGTGGAAGAATTATTTGCTGGGATAAACAGCAGAGGAATAAAATATGCCTCTTCAGGCAAACTGTGACAATTATTGAATCCCTGTCTTCAAAGTGGATCAGTGGCTACCTGTACATTTTGAAATAATAAAACCTAATTGTTAAGCAGTGACATTCTCAACTGTGAAGGGAAAGACATTAAAAGAAAGAAAGAAAAAGAAAAGAGAGAGAAAGAAAGAACATTTACTTAAGGTCCCAAGGAACAGATTCTGTAAGTGCATTTACTTGAGATTATCTTTCTGCGTTTCAAGGAATAATTATTTGGGATTCCATATTTTCATTTACAATTTCTTTAGAGGTAGAACATTTGACTACCTACCTCACGAGAGCAATTGAGAAGTATGATATTGACCCAATAGTACAGACAACTCTCAAGTTATTGGAAATAAACCTCAGCTTAAAGTATCCTGTTTTCAGACCTGAGCTATCATATTAATATAAGGATGAACAAGACTAAAATTTCAACCAGTCCAGAATTCAGTCTCTGTCACTGACAGCAGAAAGAATATGGTAATAATGTTGTACGTTTGCTTTATATGCCTTGTCCATTTCTGACAATTTGTTGCTGAAGGAATTTTCAAGATAGAGGGGACTTGATAGATGTTTGAATGATCTTGTTTTTTGAGGTGTGTGTGCAACATGATGCTAAGTCACTTCGTGCTGCTGCTTGCTCCTGGAAGAGTAGACCCAGCATTGCAGGAAGTTAGGAAGCAAGTGACATCTTTCCTTGCATGGTGGCAGTAAAACTGTTAGGTGCATGATAAACAAGCAGAAGAAAAACATCTTTTCCTATACATCTGTGGTGCCAGTACTTCAACATATAAACTCTTGCAGGAAATTTTCTCTTCCTTTCTACCCTCCTCCATCCAAGAAAACTATGTTTCAGGGTTCGGTTTAAGCAGCCTTTACAACAACACTGGTTAGTAAGTACCCTTGTTTGCTTCATATCTCCTTTGCTTAGTAGAATAAGTTTCCATTAGGCATTATAACTTTAAAAGGTATTTATACCTTATAAGTAATACCCCCTATTTGCCACACTTTTAAAATGTCAGGCTCCTTATAAGTGCAAAGGCTTCAGCCCTTCTTCCTGAAAGACTGAAGGCTCAGATCTTGGCAAGATAGGATAGCTAATTTTAGGGTTTAAGTGGGAGTCTAAGTTTGGTGGTTAGGCAGCTGATCTTCACCACTTCTCATCCTCTGTCATCAGCTGCTTCCATTTAGCATGTGTTGAAGACCTGTGCCTGACTCAGGCACCAAACCAAACCGAACCTGACACAGTGAGGATTTGCTGTTGTGTGTATGATGATTGGCTGGTTCTGCCTATACGTGGTTGGATGAGCATGGCTTCATCCTTATTATAATAGAACACCCAGTTGGTTGACTGCTAGACTTAGAACTTACCACTTTTTTATTATTGTAAAGTCCATAAAGCCCTAAGATTCAAATCTTGAAATCAGTTGCTACTAACAATATGAAAGATTTTAAGGAATCTTTCACTCTGATTTTTAATCTTGAGAGAGTTTTATTAGACACTAACATGCAAAGTACAATGCATTTTTAAAGCTCTTTTTTCTTTTCTTTTTTTTTGGGAATAAGTCCCTTTTTGTTCCATGATATATTTTTTCTCCTTTCTGTATTATCTTTCTGATGACTCTGTCTTCTTCATATATATACAGCCTTATTTCTCTCACCCTGCCATCTTCTCAGTTTAACTTGACAAACACAACTGGGAGCTACTTATTGTTTGAAGTGAAAGAATGAAAAAATAAAGGCAGCTTTTAAACTTCTACATTCTGCCTACCCTACACTCTCTCCCACAGCTCTTCAGTGGTTTAGTTTCATTTTGCATTGAAAAATACAATCAAGTGAACAAAGCAGCACCCAATTGGATTTTTTTTTTCAATACTATACTAAATTACTCAGCTGATCAAATGAAGGGAGGAAGGCTCTGGAAATTCAGATGAGTGATTAAAAAAAAAAGATAAAACCCCTGCCTGTGTAAAATGTGAGAGCACTAAAGCAAGCTTTTCTTCTAACTCCATCCCCAATTACTCTCTTATTCTGGTTATATTGTTTACTACAATATACCTCATTATATTGTTTAATACAAATGCACTGGGCAGTAGAAAAGAGGGTTTCTTGAGAGGTCTTGCAGCAGTAGAGGTAATCTGGACTAGAGAGGCTGATCAACTGTAGCAGCCATGGGCAATTTAGAAACTAGGAGGAAAGGGGGACTCCTGAGGAAAAAGAGGAGCTTTGAAGAATGGGGAGACAGCAGCTTTATTCAAATGTGTTTAGCATATTCATCCTTGCTTTTGTTCACAATTGTGGCGGGATCTACTTGAAGAGGAGTTTATAACTGTGGTGTAGCCTGCTAATGGAATGCACATACACCTATGCACTCTTCGGTTGTCTAATCACAAACTGATCTCACATGATATTTGAAACCTCTTTTATGAGTCAATTTCTGTTTGGCTTTCTTGCTGATCTGTAAGACTTTTTGTTTTATTCATCCTAGGTATGGAATACTAGATCCACAAGGAGAACTTAGTAGTTGCATTGTCCTAAATTGGAGCACTTGCATTTTATATCTAGCAGAATTTTGGCTCTCAGGTTTAGTATCCAAAGTACTTGTGTAATACCAGACCCAGATCACATTGAACTAACTAAAGGAGCTGATGAGATCAAAATGTACCATTTAGAGGGGAAAAGAAGACATTTGCAATGTGTTTACATTTGGATCATCCCCGTAGTTTGTGGAAGAGAGCTAAAGCAAGACCAATGCATGCTGGACCACCTTTGGTAGATCTTTGTCCTTATTATGATCACAAAGGGATTCATACGTATGGCTTCTTTAGCAGGATCCTGTATTAGCTTCCCACACATGAACTCTCGAGAACTTTAAATCCCTTCCTTCTCTGAGTTTAGACTCTTATTTTGAACAGAGTGATTATATCTCTTTGCAAAAGATTCACAGTAGTCTTACAGGAGAGTAACTAGTAAAGGAAAACTAGCATAACTAGCATAAATGAAAATGAAGAAATAGTGAGATTTTGAATAAAGAAAATAAAAAGTATATTTTCCCTCTTTGTTATTCTGCCTTTCAAATGTTCATTGCTAAATTACAAAAAAAAAAAAAAAAAACAAAAAAAACCCCCTAATTAAAACTATATTTTCCCATTTAAAAATGATGGATGAAATGCATGAAATGAAAGAATATAGTAAAGAAAAATATAAATGAAAAATGTCTAATAATCACTACAAATTCAGCATTGCAGTTTTAATGTCTTTGATGGCATTGCATCTACTTACTCTAGGTCTTTATGTAGAATCCTTCTTTATTTGTTGGACTACTGTAGAGAAATCTTATGACCTAAATACGCATCTGATCTAAGAAGATGTCTATCATATTATTTACATGGATATAGCTTTCTGTGCTTTGAGTTCTTGGGGTGATTATTGCCCATTAATTTATGTTTTCCCCACTGCTTTTTTTCTTGAAACCAAAATTATACTACCATATGCTCTCTCTGTCTCTGTCTCTGCCCACCCAACCTCATGCACACTATCTTCTGAACAGATCACAAGATTTTACAACAAATATAATTAATTATAGTCTCTCTGTTCCTATACAATTAGAGAGAGAGAGATTATTTTAAATTCTGTATGTGTGGAAATAAATAAAATTTTGAATGTCTATTTTTCAGTATGAGTTTATTGGGAAAAAATAGGTTTGTATGTGTTCTGAAATGAATTGCATTTGGTTATATCTGCTTGTTCTCACTTTCAAATCAGATTTGTGGTATATGCATATATACCATAGAAAGTCAGCTAAAATATCTGCAGGAAAGCTATGTGGAACTGTGAGATTGACTGGGAGCTCTAATAACCTCCTGACCTGGCCATCAAGACACGATACAGATGCGATATCTTTCCTGTGATGTGTTCACTGTGAACTTACTATTTTCAATTTTCCCCCTACAGACTGAGGCTTCCATGAGCAAGAAAAGATGGTCACCCTAGTTAAATGCAAATACTTTAGGTTATTCTTTCCTGGACAGCTTTGAATAAGAGAACAAAAACCTTTGAAATGAAACTTGACTTTCAATGGGAACAAGTGCAGAACTGATTTCTGAAATATGTTCATGGGACACTATGTTACCAGGTTTTGATAAAGAGGTTCAATTGGGATCAAAGAGGTCAATAACAATATTGTATTTGATGGGTTCGGATATAGTCAGCAGATCCTTCTAATAGCTTGAATGAAATGCTTTTGGATGAGAGAGGGGCCTTTATTGCCCATATAAGGACTACAGTCTGGGGCATGCTTTACCAGCTTTACGTCTCCCAGATTTAGATGTCCAGGTTTGACCTACTCACGTAGGATTTGTTTATAGTCAGTGAGGAGAAATAAGAATTCTTAGACTGTAGTCTGTCTGACCTCTTTTAGGTGCTCCTGCCTTGGGAATATTAGGATAAGGTGAGTCACTCAGGAAGTTTCTACTTCTGTCTATAGGGAACCTTGGATAACTGTGAGGCTGTGATGTTTACCTGTAAGATTCCAGAGTAGGATCCTCCATAATGATCAGTGATAGATATACCATTGTCATTTCTGTTCCCTAATTTGCTTTCTCAAGAGTTTCATGCATGAAGATCTACATATATATGCCTCTGAGACATAAAGAGGATATGGGAGCTGACTGAATATGCAGTAATGTGAACATAGATCTAATAATTGCTTATGAGTAATTGCTAAAGTGGAGAATAGATATTATCTGCCTGCATGTTGCAGATTGACTATGTGAAATTCGTCATGTATTCATGCAGAAACTCTATCTGTACTTCTGGAAGATATTTTCTATCTGAAGGGTGGCAAAATGTCAACATAATTGTCTCTGAGTTCAGATAAAGTGAATACACTCAAAGGATTTTATTGCAAATGAGTTTCTGAGGCATTAATGCAAAGAAGAGAAAAGAATGGTTATGGTGTCTTCAGTTTGTTTGTTTATCTGTCTTGACCTGAATTTATGACAGCTGTCTGGAAACCTTCCACTGGGAAATGCACAGTCAACAGCATTTCAAATGTTCCACCAAAACATGTCAAATTCTTCTAATTTCCCAATTGGATCCAGGAAGGTTTCTCAGAAAAAATCTGTTTGATTAACAGCCGTTTTTCTACTTCCTTGGCACTCCCCATTGCAAGCTCCTGCAGTGCTGGTAACCCAGGGAAGCCAAGGAATGCTGCCTTCAGTGACAGCTTCCAGGTTTCCTGTGGTCACCACAGCCACTGGGAGCCCTGAGAACCTCAGTTTGCCTTGCAGTTCCTAGTGCTACCCGATTACAAACCACATGGCAGAAATCCTGGCAGTAGGCCAGCTTAGATTTGAGGAAGGTTGGAAAGTTGGACTGTAAAAAAAGGAAGCAAACTACATTTTCCCTAAAAGAATGATACCCAGGAATTACCTTTCAAGGAGAAATATCAGTATGCTGCTCAGATGACATTCTGAACTGGTAAGAGAGGGCAACTACTTAGCAGTATGACTGAGGATGGTAAAAAGCTTTTTGAACGAAGAGAATGTTCTTTACTGTGAGGCAAAAGCTGAGTATTGGTACCTGTATTTTGTACTTTTGTGAGATAGCTCTTTACCAGTTTATGATCATGGTCTGATTAGGGAGAAGTTGCATACTTAGTAGTTCAATCAGTTTAAACAGATTACTAATTCATTGCAGATTTAGCTTATTTTGAATGAAACATTTAGCAATTGGATGACCTTCTCATCTGACTCATCAGATAGAGATAAAACTGCTAGAGATGGTGGCTAGGGCTTAAGGATCTGCTGCAAGCAGTAACAGCTTACTCACAGTGCTATAGCTGGAAGAAGATGCATAGTCATGACCAACATAAGGGCTTTTATAACAGTACAATTGCACCCATGCTTTACAGGGTGACATTGCAGTCCTTCAGTAAAAGTGGCATAAGGTGATACAAATGAATGTGTTCATGGGCACTTAAAGTGATATTTTCCTGATATGATGTTCAAGCAAGTTATGGGAGGAATCAGCAAAGGTTTGAGTAACAAAGCACACCTGCAGAATCAGTATAGAAATCACTAGTAAGCATAGCTGAAAAATTTCAGGGAGGTGCACCAGGCAGAATGTGGAAGATTGGTTAAATAAAATGCTAAATGAAAGATAACAGTTCTTTTCTAGAAAGGTCAGGAAGCTAAGAATAAACTGGGGTTTAGCAAAGAGGAAAACAGAGCTAGGAAAATTGGTGTGAAGAAGAGAAGATGAAGAGCTAAGAAAGTACATGCTATTCCACAGTTTCTTCAGAAATAGCTTTTTGTGATGTATGCACATTATAGCCCTGCTTGAAATAGTTCCCTGGAGGCTGGGTTGAAGATGAAGATATATGTTTCAAGGCAAAATGGATATGAAACATTATTATTTTGTAAATGAATGCAAACATATTAATTAGATTGCAAACAGTCTTAGAAAAGTAAAATAAACTTTTTTTTGTGACATATATGTAAAACATGGGTACAAAATAATCCAATTACAAGCATTTTCATATTATTGGGCTGAGCCGTTAATGAAATAGGATGTATAATTTTCATAGTATAACAGAGTGTTGTCATTGCGGTCTTCATCCTTTTACATTGATATCTCCTGTGTAACAATAAACAAAGATCCAAAGACGACACCAGTACTGCTGAAACGTACAATATGGGTGTCTAATATAATTATAATTAACAGTTTCCATTCATTTGCTGAATATACTCTGATAGCATTGCTCAAGAGAGGGGGAGCATTAGTGGTAATTATACTTTGACTTTGTAATGTTGGATTGAAATGATGGTTTCTGACAAAACCAAAAATAAAGGAATGGTTGTTTTGAACGGTGTAACAACACTGCCATCTACTTGTTTCTACAGAGAATCACAAGTTACCAGAACAGAATACCTTAGATTCATGAAGTGTCTGTATTTACAGTCCTTGTATTTTTTTATGGTGACTGCATAAAGATAGTCTATATTGTTTTAAATAAAAATTACCTGATTTTGCTTTTCCAAGGACTAATATTAAACCTGTGCACTTGTTCTGAATTTCATAGTAAACAGTGAAATTTAGTTTACCTTTGAATGAAAGAGAAGTTGAAACTATAATGGAAATGTGTACTTGACTTGGGAAATTTGGCTTTGTCCAGGGAAAAAATACAAGGTAGTGTTTAGGCTGAAGGGCAGTGAATAGCTGAATGAAATAACAACAGACTACATCATCACAGGAGTTTCTGCATCAAATCACAAAATTGGACTGTAAGATTGCTGCCTTGTACCTAACAAATGCTCCAGAAGGCTGTCAAAGAACATTTAAAATAGGAAATTGTTAATAACTACCTCACAGAGGGTGTCAGTCTTTTGTGAGAGGGTATCAGTCAGGGTTTTGTGTTATTTTATGCCACCTCATGTAGATAGAGATGGTCTCATTATTTTTTTTTCACATCCTGTTAACAGTTTCTGAAAGTGATTTTCACTAGCAAAGAGGACCTTCAGTAACAAATTTTCATGCTCTAAAACTGATGCCCTTCAAGTCTATTAGTGTTTTATTTTATTCTATGCCCATTTTAAGGGTTTCCAACAATTTTTTATACTGTTCTTTTCTTTTTTCTTTTTTTTTTTCTGTTCCCCTATTATTTTCAATAATTCTGCTTTTATTTTTCAAACTTTTTTGTGTCTCTAGTTATTTTCATAATCTGTTTTTAAGTTTTTTTGCTTTCTGTCTTTTGTGTTTATGCATGTGTGCGCACATAGCATAATCACACAAAGCTAAGCCTTTGGAAGCTAAGACTAAAAGATCTATAGGAAAAGATTTAGGTGCAGTTGGCCTAGAAGAAAAACAAAACAAAAACAAGGTGAAGTTTTCTTTTGGTCCAAAGATATTTTACTCCTAAAAGTGGTGGTTTAAGATCTTACAATACTTAAAACAAACAAACAAACAAACATAAAACAAAGAAAACACCTGTTGTTCTTTAACTCTACAGGAATGTTCATAACGAAACACATATATGGACCAATGCTTTCTATCCCTAGCTTCAGACTACTATAGTGATGTTGAGAGCTAGGCTGCTGTTACAGGGCTCTTAGGTCTTTAAAAGCCAAATGACATGAGAGGGAAAGCGCAGAAACTCTTTCTCTCCCTGCTGTATCTTATGCAATGTTTTGCTTAAAGTCTGGATAGAAGACAGAGAAAAACTAGTACTTTAGGCCTAATTCTTATTAAATTGGATATTTTACTTGGGTAGAAAAGGCAATTTAAAAATCCATATTGATTTTTTTTGCAGGAATGTTCACTATGGTCACTGTCCAGAAGGCTGAAAACACCACATGGCTAATAGGCTATCTACAGGCTCTTTGTGAGACAAAGTACATCTTTCAGCAGAACACATTTTTTTCAAGGTTAGCTGATCAGGACTTAATGAGATGAAATATGTAATTTAAAAGCATGAACATGGTTTCATCTAGTTTCACCCATGGCAAACAACATAGTATAATAGTCACCATGGAGATATATTCGGCTTTGTGCTTACAGCATACTCTCAGCCTGCCGCATCTGCTTCAGAAGAGTTCACGGAGCAGACTAAGTTTATGATCGCCACCTGGTGGCTACTAAAGAAAGTAATTTATTTCTTGGAAACGCCAAGATCGTTAAGGAATAGAAGTACTGGAAGTGCTTTAGTTAAAAAACAAACAAACAAACAAAACAAAAACAAAAAACAAAAACAAACAAAAAACAATCAAACAAAAACATTTCCTGAGATTCAAGTGGTGTCCTGTGGAAAATCCTGCTGAAATTATAAAGAGAAATGTGGGCAAAATTCCCATTTATTCTCTGCTTCATATTGCAATTTTTAAAATAATCTTTAGATATCTAAAGAGAAACCAATACACTGAACCCATTAGTAGAGAACCAGTGTGTACATCAGTCATGAGTGGCTCCCTAAACTACCTTCCATCAACACACATGGACGTCTGACTTAAGTGTAGTCATGACTTGAAACTGAGCTAACTGGCCCATTCTATGACACAGATAAAGCTCACGTGCTGTTTGTAGTAAGTCTGGTAACATTCATGTTTCAATTACTTTGCAGAATAAGCCACTGGAGGACTGATAATCTTCCATGGTCCTCCCCACTCCCCAGAATCCTCTTTGAAACTCGAATCTCAAAAGTCCTAGTTACTTTAAAACCAGAATTTAAGCTCTGCTCCTCCAAGAACACCTGAGTAGTACTCACAGTCAACGTTTATGTACTCCTTGTGGTGTTGTCCAGCCACGAAAACTAAACAGAGCCATGCCCTAAAAAATGCCCTAGTGATAATGCTTTGTTCTTGTAAAATCAGTCCTAGAAGCCAAATATATACGGATGAGTTAAATCTCCAGCACCAACCTTTAAATTTTGTTTCCTGATGTGTTCTGGAGCTCAGCTTGTAATTTTCAGTGTTTCTGTAAGGATAGGCAAAAGGGAACAGTAAGAGAGGAGGCAAGAGGAGGCATGTCAGTCCTGCCGCACTCCACATCTACAGACAGTATGCAGGCAACAACATATTGCAGCTGTGTAGGAAGGATTTTTCTAGCACTTCAACACAAAAGGTGGAAAAAAAGTGTTTTTACTGAGCACTTGCAGATTAACAACTAACATGGATCATGGGCGAAAGTATTTTCGTATAACTCTAGCTCATACAGGTTGAACACATGGCCCATAACAATTCTGCAGAATCCAATTTTTTTGCCCTGAATACCTAGCTTTTGTAAAATACTTGTACATAATTGATTTTTTTTAACTTCTAAAGGAGTAGATCTAGACACAGAAGAGAGGGTAGAAGTAGAGTGCTATCAGTGAAATACTACCTGATACATAGCAGATGCGTGACAAGATTTCAAGACTGAAAGGAAATAGAGTACCTTTAACCATTTAAAGACATGTCCATGAAGAGACCTGCATCGTATACAATCTTTCAGCCATCATATGGTATTTATAGGTAACCATGGCCTCTCTTGTTTTATACTGCTACTACACAGCTATTTAGAACTGTTAGCACTTGCTGTGCATTGTATCAGTTAGGCAAACAGCCGGAGACCCAACACTGAGGTCTCTGTATGCCACTTCGAACAGTCAGATTGAAAAAATGTACTGACAACCTTGCATTTAGACAGAACATGTGAGCATCCACAGTATTGCAGTAGATATACTGGAAGAACAAACTTTTATGTGGGAAATACTGTAGCAATAGAATGTTTATGAAGACTAATTTAAATATTAGTTATTATATATTGATGGGAATGACTTTGTTTTGTAAACTTGTTATGTTTAGGCATACCTTTGTTTTCTCCACTGTTTTTGTGCCATAAGATTCCATACCTGTTCGTGCCTTAATCTTTTTTGATGTTAAAACTATTATGAGCATTTATTAATCTACATACATATAGCTGATTCTGGAGAAGGAAGTGATTTAACAGGGTAAAGAAACCCTTTATCTCAGTAATCATTTGTCTCAATGGATGGAATGGGTAATTTCTTTCTTAACTGTTGGAATTTGTTTGGAGTGAAACATTTTTATAAACAGTAATACTACGCAAACCCCACAAGTTCATTTCTTGTTCTTCAATTTGTTGTTTACTCTACATTTGCAGTTAGATTCTAGGGGAACTTCTGTTATGGAAATCACAATCAGAGTAAGCAATAAGCGTATGTTGTCAAGAATTAAAATGCTGGATTACAAATCTCCCTTCTGGTTTATGATGAGCTCAGTATCATTGACTTTTCAGGCTTACTGTAATGGAAAACTAAAGGAAATTGCATTATTAAGTTACCAGGAAATGCCAAACTGTTTCAAATAACAGGCTAATGTTACTTTAACTAACAGAAAATTAAATTCATGACGCTGGAATCACTATTCCAGCTGAAAATAGCTAAATAGCTAGAACTGCTTAGAGAAAGTGTTTTTTTTTTGTTTGTTTGTTTTTTGTTTATTTTTTTTTAGTACTTTAATGATGAAAAGTTGTTTGAAAAGTTGTTAATGTAAAGCAAAAAATTGGGATTTGGAAATCCTGTGCCTGATGGTGGATGAAAGGTCTGACTCTGTCTTTTCTTCTATGGGCTAGGTGCCCTGAGCAGGCACATCCCTGGAGAATCACCTTTTGGAAAGAGGAGGTAATGAGTCATGAAGCCTCTGGATGTGATGGATGATGTGAAAAGTATTACAGCAAGGAGCTAAGTCTTGGAGCAAGCAAATTTATCTGCCCTCTTGACTATTCATTCTAGTTTGCAGGCTCTCCCTTTCAATCCCCATTAATTTGGAACTAAAGTCGTGCCATGTATGGTGGCAAAAGATTAAAGAGAGCAGGAAGACAGTGCCCACTAGCTTGAAGGTGAGGGTGCTCACATGAAGGATGCAGATCTCAACCATAGGAAGAAATTGAAACCCTGTCACTCACATGCTGTGTACATTTAAACCACTGAACTACTGAAAAAATTTATGTGTGTGTAGCAACACAAAGAGGGCAAGAGGAAAGAAGAGGAGAAAGATGAAGGAATTAGCTTTTTGCCCCCTTATATAATAA
>VXAL01010996.1:13906-34218 GCA_013399475.1 Chauna torquata | reverse complement strand
AAAAAAAAAAGAAAGAAATATAAGATAAAAGAGTTAATTAAATTTGCTTTTAACATGAGCTTTCTGTTCATACAATTTGGGAATAAAAGAAGAGTAGAATAATTTTAATTGCAAATCTGTTAACATAAGCATGTAATTTGTAGCTGCATAGTTCAATATGAATATTAAAAAGGCCAAAAATCTGGTTTTGAACAAAACAAACAGACAAAAAAACACAAACAAATAAAATCAAGCAGCTTCTGAAGAACTAGATAAATAAATTGTCATTGAGGGCTAACTATAAAAAAAAGCAATTATAAGAATTTTTAAATTTAATTTTCACTTTTAGGAGTTAAAATATTTTCAGATTTTTTCAATATTTCTACTTATATTTTTAATCCTGTGTAAGTTTTTGCATATTCAAACCCTGAATGAAGCTTGTTAGATTTCAGAAAAAAAGAAAGGTCTATCAAATCAAAGCTCAAAGCTTTGGCTCAACACGACTTTTGCATAGAGCTGCTGCTAACCACTTGGTTTGACTAACCACTTGGACAAACCTTTGGAACACTTCAGTCTTTCAGCTGTTCACATGCTTATTTATCTTATCCATGTAAGTTTATAAGTGCTCAAAGGGACTTTGGGCTTTCCAGATCTTTCTTGAAGTCAGTGGAAACACTTGCACTGGAACCGGCAGGTTTAGCTCTATGGCATTAATCCTAGCTCCGTCTAAATGATAAGCAAGAGTCCCATTGAATTCAGTGGATCAGTGGACTAGTGATGGATAGAAAACTAGTGGGACAACAACATCTCTCTGTTAATGGAAAAATATTTTTTTTTTTTCTGCAGATGTAGCAAAATATAATGTAGGAGAGCTTTACATCTTATCAAATGCATTTAATTTTTCAGAGGGCTTCTAAGGCTAAAATATGTCCTTGGTCAGACTGGTGACTTTGTCAGAGAAACAAGAAGGTGGAAGGAAGGAAGGAATGGGAGAAAGAAAAGACAATATTTTTCATCTTTGCTTTTACTGCTTTACTTTTNTTCTAAATTATAGAACAAAAAGTGTACTCCAATTGAAAAATGAGTGCAGCCAATTAAAAAAAAAAAAAAAAAAAACCCTACAAGAATAGTGACTTTTTCCCATTGTTCACTGACTTGATATCTTCCAATGGATGTAGTTGCTCTGCTTTCCATTCAGTAGTTTTCCTAGCAAGCTGATTAGTAACTGACAGTATTTAAGTACCAATACTACATAAGAACTTGATCCTGTAAGGTGCTAGGTGCTCATCACTATCAAATAAAATAATTGGAACTGAGTATACTTGGTTGAAATCCTGTATTCCCTATGCAAATTATAATCAATGATGTAAAAATTCTGTAATGTTACCAGGTTATTGACTGCTAAACTTATAATCTGTCAACATTCCTTGGAAGAGGAAAACGTGTATCTCTCTCACACATGAATGCAGTAACCAGAACTTGCATATTTTTACTGGGCCAAGTAATAGTTCATTAATTTGAGTCCACTGGAACAACACCAGAAAAGAAACAGATATATATATTTTTTTCTCTCTCTTCTTTTCATTAAAAAAGTAGCCTGCTGATTAGAGCATTGATGTTCACCCAGGCAAAACTCTTTCACTACATTTCAGCTGGCATGGGGTTATCACTTCATCCTCCATCTGTATTTTGTGCTAAAGAACCGGTGCAAGATCCTAAATCCAGAAAACAAAACAAAACAAAACAAAACAAAAACCACAGACATTTCAAAAATATGAATCCCAGTTGAAGATAGGTTCTTCCTGATGCTCAGAGAACAGCTCTGAGAAGGCAGGGCTAAAATAAGGCTATCCTAAGATGGGTGACACCTTCCTCAGTAGGTTCCCTTTCTTATATCACCAGCTCCTATTGTGCATTACACTTCTTCCAGCTTGTTTAATTCAGAAATTTATATTCACTGGTTATAAGATACATGAGTTTGGTGCCGTGATGCTAAGTATTGTCCAACTAAAGAGATATTTAAATAAATCAAAGTGTTTCAAGACATTATTTCTCTCTGCCATCTGCTTTATCCCTCTGACAAGAAAGTACCCCTTTTCTTTCTTCAGTTCCCCCCCACAGTTACACACTCAATAGAAAGGTATGTATGCCTGTGTAACAAATGTTCCAGTTGGCAATTCTCTCTTCACAAGTGCTCCTCATTTTGCACTGGAGTAGGACTTCACGTCTTCCCTTCTGCTGATTTTACTTCAGAGCAATAAATACCGACAACATCGGATGGAAGAGCAGCTGGAAGCAGAAATGTCTGAACTGCTGCAGAGACGTTCAACAGCAATTTGTTGTCAAACTTGCTGTCCCTTCTGCTAAGCTAGTCTTCAGTGCGAAAATGGTGAAAGGACTTGGAGACAGACACTGCTGGCAAAATAATCTTCATCCTAATGTGGAGGGCTGGTTACTAACCCTGCGTATTGTTTTAATCTTATTTCAATTGTTTGGGGAGTTCAGCACATATACTTCTCTCAAAGTACACTAGCAGATCCCCTGATCTTTGTTATGGGGCCCTGGCTGAGACTGAAGATGTGAGTAGGGCAAGTGCAGTCCCTCTGAGGAGGAAATTGAGTCACTCCATGTATGACCCATCTGACCCATAACCAAGGCCTCCTGTGCTACTGACACTCTGCTAGAGAACTTTTCACAGAAGTTAAGGTTTTGAATGAAAAGTTCAGAAGAAGAGTAACTAAGCTAATAGGAGGCAGGATGATGGAATGAATAACTAAATATACCCCTTCTGCCCCCTGTTTTTTTTTAGTTTTCTTATTACAAAATATATTTCTGCTGCTGAAATTCTACCTGGAAATTCACAATCCATAGTAAGATACAGTAATTTTACCCTATTTATTTTATAGGTCTTATCCTTTGGTGTTTTTAGTCTACAGTATGCTGTACTTGTGATAGTTGTGGAGAACATATGTTTGTGTGTGTCTCTCTCTTAAGAGAACTATCTGCATATAGATATACACCTACATATGTATCTTTTTTTTGCGTCTCTGTTATATTTTGAAGAAGATGGATTTTTCAAGTTGGTCCAACTATTTTTTTGTTTGTTTGTTTTTTTCATCACACACAGTAGTTCTGCCTCTCTTCTGCTCTCTTCAGGGACAGATAGAGCTGGTTAACGACTGAAAAAACTGCTGGAAAAATTAGAAGTGTTCAGTAAATGTGTTTGCTCAGAGTTGTTGTAGAATATGCTGACAAATTAAATCCCTCAATTGAGATGATATGCGCTCCAGTCCTATTTGCCATCCAAAAATCTAATTTTTATGTAAACAATCATAGTCAGAAGTGAACATATCATTTTTTCCAAACTTAGCTAACTTAGTGCTGTTTCCTGACAGCTACTGACAGACAACAGAGCCTCTCTTTACCTCAGAAAGGCTATTTAATTTCATCTCAGCATTGACAAAATTTCTGTTAGATTGTCCTCTGTGTTCCTAGCAAACTTTTGAAACCACTCTTTCACCAAACTAGTAAAACAATAGACAACAGTAATAAACCAGAACCATTCACAATGTACCATTGCCAGTCTCTTGTCAAGATTAACTTTACTAGGGCTGAACCCAGTGATCCTTTGTTGGTGCACTATGCCCACGAGCAATTCCTGAGTAAAGACTACGGGACAACAAATATAGACCTGTGTGCTACAGTGAACTTTTTGCAGGTGCGTGCTTGTACCTGGAGCGAGGCCCACTGAGGCTAGCATAACTGAGCCCGGCTCCAATCCTGCCTGCACAGAGCTCATTGCAGGGCCATTGCACCAATGAGATATACAGTGAAAGCTGCAGTAAGGACCAGGCCCCCTAGAGGTACCTCTCATAGGTGACTCCACATGTATCTTGAAATTCCCCAAGATATATTGTTTTCACTTTCCTTTAAGCTACCTCTACTTGGTAAATGAGTTTTGCTTGTGCTTTGGGTAGTTACTTAAGACAGACTTCACTGTGTAAATTTGTGTGCATGTACAAAAGCTGTCTTCAGCTCTCACGATGAGCAGATATCTTCTGTGCAGGGAGGCAACACTTACAAAAAGGACATTATCATAACACATACAGAGAGAGCAGAAGACAATGTCCATGTCCCTCACTTTTTAATAAAAGAGTATAACTACATAAGCTAAGAGCCACATCATGTACTAGGCGAAACCTGCCATCCCAGCTATTTGATATACAGCTCTCATTTTTTTCTTTTAATCATTTAGAATAAGATTATTTTTAACCCTCAAGAAGGAATTTCTTGAAAGTTTATGTTTGGTTTGTATCTATTGTTCCACGTGTTCTTTGGCAGCTGATGGCTTGGTTTCATCATTTATAGAACTGAAACTTCATTCTAACTTTTTGTTTGCTTTTGTCTTTAAATTATGATGTGCAGAAGGACAGCCTTCACCTGCTATATTGAAAAAAAAAGAAAAAAAGAAAAAAGAAAAAAAAAGAAAAAAAAAGATACTGTCTCTTTAATGAAAGAAAAGCATCAATATAATGTATTACCAAATGCAAATGCAATAAGGAATAACATATAGCTCTGATTATGTTATATGACATTTGGCTTAGCAGTATTAACATATTCCACAAAAACTGGATTTTCCCTATTGCAGAAAATAAGACGATAGAAGATATGGGAAATATCTCTTCCATATGATTGCAAAATAAATATTATTCTATTTTTTTCTTTTTCTTCTCATCAATCATTTGCAGAAATATTTTAGTATTAATTGCTTGTTAAGCCAGTTCTTTATCATGTATGTATTACGCATACAGTACAAGGAGAAATGGAACAAGATGGCAGTTATAGCAGTGGCAAGATGCAAATTTATTCTGGCAAGAAAGTAATATGTGCACAATATCGAGCATGCTTAAGTTTGTGCCAGGAAAACTATTACGAATGAAGAATGGATGGAATGAAATTTTGCATCATACATGATTACGTGTTGCTTAACTTCACAGAAGAGTCTTTGTGTACTCTTGATGTCTCAGGTGCCACCAAGAGAAGCTGTATACCACACTGCTGGAGTGCAAATGGCAACATACTCCCCAGCAGCAGTCACCTTTGCAACATGACTCTTTGTTTCAAAAATTAAAAAAAACAAACCTCAAAAAGATGACAGAGAAAACTTACAGACCATTGAACTGCAGGCACTGTCTCCAGGTGGGGAAAGGGGGAGGAATTTACTACATCTTGTATGTAATAATTGAAAGTCTGCAATTGATTCCTGCTTCTTTTTGTACAACTTTAATTTGGCTACTTTATTCATGTAATGATGTTGTCACTGGTTTTCCTCATGTCTATCATATTGCATGACACATGACTAAGTGTAGCCAAGCAGTCATATTTGTCACCGACACCATTTGAAAACATTTTTATAGAAAAATAAGGGATGAAGGATGAAGAAGAGCAGGAGAGAGGAAAAAAAAAAGCCTTAAAAATAGCTCTGTACATTAATTCACCATGAGGCAAAACAGAACTAATAACTCTTCTTCATGTGCCAATTCACTTTGAACGAACCAGACTTGCTAGTGTATTGGTACAGTGTAAAAATAGATGATAGTGAGTAATGGTGTGAACAAAAAAATATGAGGAACATCATGGAACTGGATGTTGGATGGCCTTTGCACAGCAGAGGTAGATAAAGGTTATAACAAACTGTTTACTGACCATGTACACTTGAATTAAGAGGTCAGTTGAACAAGAGCTCACCTAGTACGAGCTTTCTCAGTAGTGTGACTCAGCTGTTGTACAGTACCAGAGCACTGCCCAGTTATTGCTCCATCACTTTTCAATAATATCTCTGTCCTTTCAAAAGTCTACATTCTACCATTAGTTAAGGCTTTTTCATTTATGTTTCTGCATTTTTCCCACTTTTCGCATCAATTCAATATAATTAATACATGTGCCTCTAACAGAAAATAAAATAACTAAAAAGCACCATGTTTTATTGAACAAAATATAGCATATGTAAGGAAGGGAAGGGAGAAATTATAGAAACAAACCAATGCTGAAGAATTTTGCATTAGCTGGTGCTTTTAGTCATATTTGCACAGATCATTTTAGGCTCCTCAGTCCGGGTTGTAGTAAAACACTATCAAAACACTCTTGCAAAATATTTGAGCTTTCGCAGTTTAACGTCTGCATCTCGAACCACTTAAGCAGCATGGTTATCTTCTTTTTTTTTTTCTCTCCAGAATTTAACAGACCATAAAGTGTATACAAAAACATATATTATGCACCAGTGATTAAATGTTCTTACAACATCAATATTTATCCAGGGGTATTTCATAGCTAGAAAGTAGATAACTATATTTTATTTCCTAAGAGAACATTTCCTATAGTTTTCCTTCATCTCCCAGCTACACAGCAAACATCTCTAAAGTGCACTTCCCACGTGTAGTTAGAGAATAGGAAGGAATGTAAAGTTTTTAAAAACAGCCCTTATTAACTTTTCCTTCCATTGATTCTATTGTAAACTCTAAAAAGCCTTTTTAAAAAGCAAACTCTCATACGCTCAGCAGGTGAAATGTTCCCACAAAAATAAAAGTAAACAAATTAAAAACCATCCCAAACAATGAAAAACCAGCAGATTACAATCTTTTCTCTTGACTACTCATATCCTAGTATATCTTTGCTGTTTTATTGCACATTTATGGAAAAGGTTGTCCTATATATTTAAAATAAAATAGTTTCTTTATCTGTGCTAACACATTCTTGTGCACCCTTAATAACTAGAGTAACTTTCAAAAATATGTAGATATTAGAAAAACAATGGAATCAAAACCAAAAAGATACTATGTGTTGTAGATGCTCAAAGGCTGCTAGTGTAATTTTGTTGAGAAAAAAGACTTGGATTTTGGAAGCTCTTTGCTCCCATTCCTTATGGAAAGCTGCTGGTTATGTGATGGCAGGAGAACTCAAAAAGTAATTCACAATGAATGCCAATCCTTCACCTCCAATATGAAGGCTTTCCAACTACTCAACTTGCTGAGCATAACTGGTTTTACATAGCATGTCTAAAAAAGGCTGCTCCTGTTCAACTGACCAGTGAGAAAGGACTGGACTTCTTCAAAATGGGTATTGGAGCAACAGTTTGTTATATATTTCTTTATGTTTTTTAACTGTCCGATCCCACCTTGGAAGGAGAGCACTTATTTGTTCAGCTAGAAGGAACCCCCTTCATGCTCCTTTTGGGTTTGCTCAGTCAACAGGTTTGTGCAACAGTGGCAGAGGCACACTGGAATTGTGTACCCATTCATTGTGATTACACAAACAGAAGCAAGTGTATGTTGTCTGCAACAGGAGATGGGGAGGAGAAAGGAGATGAATGGTTCCCATGGGTAAGAGGACAGTTAGGTTTGTTTGTTTGATTTTTTTTGTCTTTTTTTTTATTTTTTCTTTTTTTGCTTGTTTTTTTATTTTTACTTTGTTTTGTTTTTCTTTTTGTGTTTTTTTCTTTTTTTTTCTTTTTTCTTTTTCTTTTTTATTTTTTTATTTTTTATTTTTTTGCTATGTCATGGAATCATAGCAGTCATTCCTCTAATAGAAACTGACAGGACATAAAAGACAGAGCTATCAGATGAACACACACAATGACTAGAAATATATCGACAGAGAAAAGACTTAATTTAGCTTTGAGAAACCGTCCCAAAAATAAAATCCTGTATTAACAAGTGCAAAAAACAAACAAAAAAGAAACTCCAAACATTAAAACACAGTGTATAAAATGGTGTGAGAAATTTAAGTCACCATACAGCCTTTTAGTCAATAAAAAGCTGTGTTCTTGTGTCTTTGCTGTTTGGGTAGTGGCCCATTCTTTTCATTTTACCCAAAAGGTCATTCAAGAAGAGATCTGAGGGTAAAGCACTCAGTCGTTGCTATTTCTGACTGTAGTCAATTGGGCCTCTTGTGTTTCTGTCATATATGATGAATCCTTTTTTATTCCTCATTGGTTGAATTATCTTCCAAAGTTGTTATGCCTCCAAAGCCCAGTCCCGTTGAGTTCTGTGCTGCTGAGACTGTAAGTACTGTATGTAAGAGAATTAATACAAGAACACACAGTTTAAGTCTGCTGTTACACAGTCTTGATGCTGATGAAACTGTGAGCGATGTCCTGTGACACATTGTTGAGCCACTTGTTTTTATAGTCCCTTTGGATTGATGATCTGATAATAGTCCCCATCTGACATCACAGCATTCTGGTTCTGCATTGGTTGGATAGTTTTCATAGAGCCCTGTAACGTAAACACAAAGCAAAATAAGCATCAGACCCAAAAATTTGGCAGAAGCTGGCAGGTCAAAGGAACAGTTGATAACTTAGACTCCTTAGCCTTAGATATTGAATCCAGATCTTTCAGTTAGCTTCAGGCTCTCAAAATCTGCTCTCTTCAGCTTCTGTATCAAAAAGTTTGCCATTTGTATAATTAGTGATATGTATAATTTAACAGGAAGCAGCATCAAATGATCATTCAACAGAAGTATGAAAGTGAGCATGGTTCTAGAAAGAAACAGAGCTAAAAAACAGTCATCGAGTTCCTCAACAAAACCTGACATTTGAATTCCTACTTTTTGGATGAATGAAATAACAACTAATCAAACTGGACATTTCCACAAAAACTGAAATCTTGAAATTACTCCTCCGTCTCTAAGCACGTACCACTAATAGCTATCCATGAAAAGGTAGACATAAAATAAGAAATATTGGTAATCTGACAACACTGACAATATTGATTGTCAAACCACTACAGATCCAACAATATCACAAGAAGTTTCCAATCAGAGCTGTTCAGACTCTGCTTGTTTACCCTTCCGCAGCTGAGTTGTTCCAGCTGGGATGATCGCTTCATTGTATCCCAGAGGTGAGAAAAAGTTTTTCTTACCATGCAATAATTGGATCTCTTGCTATTTCTTACTGAACAAGTAGGTCATTTTTGTCTTTGGAACTTTACTGAATTACTCAGCCTGATCTCATGTATTTTTGAATAGTTAGAGACGTTCTGTCCAAATGACACAACTGTCTTTTTGGAAATTGTCAATGTTCTCTGCATTACTGCATAGGACAGTAACAAAACCAGAATGTTCTGTTTACTTCTCACATAACTTCTTCACTGATAAACTAAAAGGACTTAACTTAGAGTGTTTTACTTATGGCCAAATGCAAGAATGCCTAATATAGTGGGCAAACACCTTTTCTCCATTTAAATTGATGTTGGAAAAAATTTTGTAGTAGCTACTTACTCTAGGGTATTTTGAGGTTTTACTAGAAAATAACCTGTGCTGAAATATTAGGATGAGGATTTTGAAAGCAGCTACTTAACTGCTATAATTTATAAACTACTTCTTGGAACAAGAATTACATTTTTTCTAAAGCGTCACAGCAATCTCATTACTTTCAAAAAGCAAAGCATACAAGTTTAGGCATAGCTTTCTTAGATCCAGACTTCTTGAATTATGTGAATACCCTGTAAAGAAAATCAGCACATCTTAAAATAAGATGAAACTGAACTCTTTCATTTCTACTTTCATAATATTGATCTGCAATTAAACAAAAAATGCATTAGATATGCTGAGCATGTTAAAACGCAGATTAAACCTAGCTGGCATTTTTTACATAACTGAATAGTCCCCCAGTCATATACATGAGTCCAAATAAAGATTTTTTTTTTTTTTTTTTTGATTCAATCAAGTTTTTAAAGATATAGGAATGAGGATACCATGTTTGATGTTATGCAAAGACAGGGTTTACTCTATAGGAAATCATGCTATTTTTACAAATATGCAGTCAGGCACCTGAGGCAGGGTACCAGTCCTTGAAAATGATTTATTCTCTCTCAGATCATCAATTAATGTGCTTCATGTTTTTAAAGAAATTCTGTCATATTTTGGAATTTGTCATCAACTATTTATTGCAAATATCATAAAGCAGTCTTATTGCTAATGCCATATTTTCTGAGACCCATCTTTTGGTGTTTGTGTGGACAAGTTTGTTAATGTGGTAACATGCTGGAAGTACCCTGCAAAGCAGGTAATTATGAGATCTGTTCTGTTACTGCAGTAGCTCAAACTATTAGCAGTAATTGAAGAAACACAGACAATGCTTAATGCTTTGATCTCAATGAGGCTTACTTACTGTTCCAACTATATTTCCTGCCTTTCTTATTACAGGAAAATCCAGACTTTGAAATCAAAGCCTATATATAAAAGTTGGCAATCAAAAAGTATTTAAATAGTTCATATGCATTTACTGAATTATAAACAAATAAAAGGTGACTCCACAGTCAAAACTGCATCAAACTTGTTCCTTAATGTTAAATTAAATTTCCTCTTTATTTCAATTCAGCAATTGACTTTAGCCTTTGAATTTGCAGTTACATATTTAATAATCAATTAACTACACAACCACTATTCTGACAGTTGCACAACATTTAGATAAATTCAGTCAGAGCTTTTACACTGAAATTAGAAAGCTTCACTATTGAGCTTCACCACATAGTTGATTGTAGCATAAGCATCTGTTTTGGCCTCTTGGAACTAACCAGTCAGTCTGATTAGTCAGAAGGTTACAAACATGTGTCTTACCAGAAACCCTGGAAAGTTGGCTACTTTAACCTTGAAAGGGCACAGAGAAAAAGACCATTTTGTTCTTTATCAAAACATTTTATTTGACACACAGTTTGGGAAAAAGAATAAAAAATATACCTTTATCCAGTAATCCAACATGACTCACCTTCTCCTCTTCTGCCTTTATGGTTCAGTTTGCAGGCATCATTACTCTGTACTACTTCAGTGTTTGGTAATTATATTTCTGAGGTTGACCTACCATTACTGGCTCAAAACTTACCTTGCTTTTCACATTTCACTTAAAATTCTCATCTCTGTTATCTCCATTCCCCAACTTTTCCCAGCACTCTCCTACATTCCACCAGCAGAATTATTTCATATGGAGGATCTTGGACTTTGATTCAACTTGGTATCAGATCATTCTCCATATAGATATGCTATCATTCATGAAGGTCATGTAAAAGCAATCTCTTTGCTTTGTAGCAAGATACTTTTTTTCACATGCATGTAGCATTTTGATGATCAACACGCAGTTATATCTGTAGGGAGTGTGTGTTACTGATGCTGATGCAAGAATTAAGGCTACTCATTTGACTGAGACTATGTTAATGGAGACATGACTATAGATAAATCCTGTGTATCCTGCTCAGCTGAATCATACTGAAAGAAAAAGGAGTGACAGCATAAGCATCATTCACTTTGTGCAGAAACGGCTTTGGGGCAAAAGCAGAAAACAACAAACATATTCTTATACTGGAATTAAAATCATAAAGACTGTCTATATGTGCATGGTCTGCTGATCAGCTAGATCACCAGCTAATTCAGAGAATGCTGTGGTTTCTGCCTGAGCACTTGCATTTCTTTTGCACGGGAACCAGCATGCAAAAGATGTTGCTGCACTTCCACATCTCATCCCAATGCTGTCAGGATGTGTCATGCTTGTAGCTGGATCTGGATCTGTGGCAGGTGGTCTCACTTGGCCCACTTCTTGGTTTCTTTCATACAGAAAGAGCCATGGAGCCATAATATTCTGCATCTTCCAGACACCATCAAAGGAAACTGATCTGGCTGATATATTTGTTGTCACAAATGCTAGGGAAAGTCTCAGAAAGAAAACAGAATTTTTGGTATATGTTCTTTTCCTCATTTTCTTTCCATATTACTATAAACTATGGTCCTTTTTAACGTATATTTCTGATTTATTTTGAGAGGTATACCAAGCTTGTGCTTGAAGAGAAGAACATGAGCTAAAAGAACAAAACAGAGAGGTGGATGTAGTATACCAGAAGTTTTGAATGCTCCAATTTGTTATGATGCACAAAGTAAATAATGTCTGCCAAGAATGATCCATCCAGCAGTGACATCATTGTATCAGAGAATGCCAACACCCTGCATGACATTTCTCTTTCTGAGGAATTATTTCTGAGATTTCAATATTAATATTTTCCAACTACAGAAGGCAAGAGAACTCATTAGACATATGACTAGATTTCATTGCTTGCTTAAATCTGATCTGGAAGCCAGATCTCTTTGATCCTATCCAGATGGTCGTCTCTATTTCTAAACTGCTGTGCCTGTGACACATTATGATGCTTCTGTTTAGACATATATTTTATACCCTTCATACTATAAAAAGTGATAAAATTAAATGTAAAAGAAAGCTTAAAGATAAATAAGTTATACTTTAGTCAAACAGCTTATTTTAAACTGCTCAATAAAGCTGTTCAGCTCTTTTGAAAAGTATAATTTCCATTTCAGACTCCATTCCAATGGTTGGAGTAGATATGGGTTGCTGTGTTTTAATTTTGTTTTATCTCTCTATGTGTTGGAGACTATTTCAGGTAGCTGCCTCTGGAGCATTTTCCTGTGTTTGTGTACACACTAGAGAAAAAATCATTTTGTTTCTTATCCACACATGGATTTTTTTTTCCCTAAAATAAGTACAGGACCAACTTCCTCTTGCTGGTGTAAATCAGTGTTATCCCTATAAAACCAACTGAGCTACAGTAAATCAGAAAAATAAGCAAATAGCTGACCCTCAAAGCTATAAAATGAACCTTTTTTAGCTCTGCTATGTTGAGATTCAGGGTAAGTGTGAGATAACTTGCCTCTAGCAAGCATCTGGCTTTCCCTACCTCCCCTATAGTTTTGCTTCTACTATGTACAATTTCAAATGAGAAACATTTACTACTGTGATATGATAGGAAAGGAAAAAGCCATATCTATGAAAGCATTGTGTTGCCATAGAAAGTTCAGGGATAGCTATAGGTTAATTGCATGGGTTGTTTTTATAGAAGAAAAAATTTTGCAGCTAATAAACCTATATGCTAAGGGACCTTCTTCATAGGAAAACCCCAATATTCAAGACTCTAGAACGAGACTGGACTCAAAAAGATGAGTTATTTAGTCAACAGGTTCTAGTGCACATCCATACCAAATTTTCCTCGTAAAAGAGGAAAAATCAGATCTATATATAGTAATGATGTAGACATGCTTGTCAAACACAAATGGGATTTGTCCTGATGTCAGTATTAGCTTAATGCTTTGATATTTTAAGACCTCCTAAAAGGTATTGGCAGGAGGCAAGTGACACATTATTATGTGTTATTTCTACAGTAAGAATTTAGATCAAGCGTATATATATGTACGTGTGTGTATGTGCATTCGGAGTTTGCCAAAAACATAAAGCAGATTGAATTCAGAGATTTTTCCCTTTTTGATTTTTTTTTCTACAAACAAAATATATATTGTGATACATTCTATATATCACTTTGTCTCAAGGAAATTGCTTTTCAAATTGCACTAAAATTGGGACATCTGTTTGGAAACAGACACTCTATAGCCAAACCTGCTGGTGAAACCCAGAAACACATCTGCCCCTTGAGAGAAAGCTGCAGTTAAAAGAATTCTTCACAAACCTTTGTTGAGCTTTGTTAGTCAACAAACTCCTTTTACAGATTGTTGAGAATTCTCTGTAATAATTCTCACTACATTCTTAGAAACATTACTGTGTGCTATGAAGCATAGCTGACAGTTTTATTTCTGGTGAATACTCTTTACTCTAAAAGAGGAGGAGTTTCTGAGGAAGTGTTACTTTGCACCTACCAGCTGAGTATATGTTACTGATATTTGCAAAAAATTGATGTATGGGAGAATATTCACACCACACCTTCCAAGCAACTGAGATTTTATTCAGAACACATGAAATTAGGAGCCTAAATTAATATGGACCTAATGGAAAGATGTGAGTGATTCAAAGCACTTGACTTAGCTGTTCCTCCCTCTTCTCTCCCCTTATTTTCTTCTTCTACATTAAAAAGTATCAGAGGTCTGTCCAGCACAGAAAACAAGACAAAACTTATTCTCTTCTTGGTGACAATAGACCCTTTCCAATGTCACTGCTCTTAGGAAATACCAGAGGGTGGCATGCTGATGTTGGAAGAAGCTAATGCAGCAAATCTCTGCCGTAATGCTGCTCACCATATTCTCCTCCTGTCCATAAAGGAACTTAAGTGCTCCATGAAATTCCATGAAGTCTATTATACAGTAAAGAGTGGAGGATGTGGCTGGGATTTTCTGCCTAGTATTTGTTACTGTGTGATGGCCCTGTTATGCCACAAATCACAGAGAGACCATAAGTCTTGGTCAAGACAAAGAAAGCCCCTAGCAGTACAGGTAGTTCTAATTCTTCACTCTAAAGTGCTCCAGTCTTGGCATGTAGAAGGCATTTTTGGGATTATTTGCCTTGCAGCCAGGGTAGGGTATGTCTCTATTAACAAGTAGTTTTTTGCAAGAGAAGAATTGAAGAATTTTTTTTGTGTGTGCAAGTTTTTCCTTTTTCTTTCTCTTTTTTTCCTTTTTCTTCTTTTTCTCTTTCCTTCCTTCCACCGTTCCTTCCACCCTTCCTTCCACTGTTGTTTCCGCTGTTCCTTCTACCCTTCCTTCTTACTGGCTTTAATTTAATGACATTAAAGGACTGGAAGACAGCAAATGTAATACTGCCATGTGTGATATTTAGCCACAACTATGGCAACAGCCTGTCACCTATAATGACTCTACATATAGCCTTAGTTACTTTTTAAAAGCATTTTAAGATATACCCAGTTAGGAATTCTAAGATCACAATGACTGTAAAATTTCTTGGGGAGATACCACTAGTCCTATACCGTTTTCTTATCACATGGACCTTCTAAGGAAAGATAAAACCTCTTCTTATTTCTTTTTACATCTTCCAGTATTCTTTTTTACAGCCTCTAACCTCAAGAAAATCCTGTCTTGAAAGAAAACCAAAACCAAAACAGAACAAAAACAAACAAACAAACAAAAACAACAACAAAAAAATCCACATGGGTTCCCTGTCCCAGTTTCCTGCTGCTTTTGTCGAGCCGGCCTGATGCTTACTCGTTTCAAACGGAGGCGCTGATTTGCCGGAGCTGCTTTGTGCCCCCGTCTCCACTAGGTGCTGCTCCCCGCCGCTGCTGGCGGCGGGAGGGGCAGGCACGGCGGCGGGAGGCAGCCCCAGCCTCCTCTCCAGCGGCGGTCGGATACCAGCCCGTAACGTTTGTGCCTGCATCGTGCGCTCTGCGTTGTGTTCGACATCAGATAAACCAGCTATCGCCCGCACACCTGTTGCTTGCCTTCCACAATATATTGAAATGCCTTATAGAAATCAGACCTCTGTCTTTCCATTAACCTAAATCTCTTCTGGACCTTAGAGGAAATAGTCTGTTACCATGGAGAGGAGGAAGAGAAGCCTTATAATTACTTCTGTGCCCTTATTATTATTGGTTCTAGAACGTTATTAAAGACTATCAGAATCCACAAATTTTTGACATTTTTTTCAGTGATAAATCATCCTATAAGCGGAGGGGTTTCTTTCTTTCTTTTTTTTTTTTTCCTCCAGACAATATTTTACAGTTAACAGTGTTCCTTAGATAGCCAGCAAATCTTTTATTAGTTTCATGGGAGAAAAAATCTCAGACTGACATAACTCAATTCAGCTCCTGCTAAATTTCTCTGGAAAAAAAAAAAAGAAAAAGAAAAAAAAAGTCAAAAATTTGAAATAGAACCTGTAGCATTTCTCTCTGTGGGATACCATCACAGACAGGAGCAGCAGAGATATTCAAGCCTAATTTAAATGGCTGAGGGTTTGTGGCAAAATTCTGTTCATGAAGAAACCCTGAACATAAAGTTTGCTCCTACTGTGTTTTCTGTAACAAAGCTCAAAAGTGAATAGCTTCACAGTGAATTTAGGTTGAAGGGAGACACCAGACAACTAGCTAGAACATCTAAATATCGAATAAAAATACCTTTGACTTGACTCTTATATTTATTTATTTATTACTGACAACGAGCTTCATCCATCCCAGAAAGAGCGGGACCAGTAATGAGAAATTCCCAGAACATCTGCCAGAAAGGAATTCACAGGAATTCACAGAAAATGCAGCAGCAGATGTCTCTCAAGACGTGAGAGACCTACTTTTGATTGCTTTTCTGCAAAAGGATTTCAAGTGAACTGTCAAGCCACAAACTACTCTGAGGTAGAGTGTTTTTTTCTATTGTTGACCAGGCTGTACTTTGTATGAAATAATTCTGTTCTTGTTTAGCTGCAAAGAAGTGTAATTCCTTAGTCCTGCAGCATATATTCGTCTAATTTTTCATTGTTCAGTGGCAGGAAGTGCTCTTACACTGAACTGCTGATTAATAGGAGGGTGGCAATGGGCCTGTATTCCAGATAAAGTTTGAATTGCAGCTTCATACTTCTCCTCAACATCTTCTCTAGCACACAACTATGTAATGTCAACATGCTGACTCTTATGGGTCCATGGATATGAACTCTGCAATCCTGGTGCTGAGGGCCTGATTTGAGAGGACAAAAAGTCCAACTAAATATTAGTTCTTTCCTGATATGAGAATCATATTTGTAATTATGTCATAATTATATTCTAAATGTTCACAATAATACCTTGGTGATTAACACCAGCTACTTCAAATAGACTGGAGTCAGTACCATTAGTAGGGCACAGACTAGTCAGCTCATGGGGTGCAAATGCCTACTTAGGCTGAACTAAATAGCTCTCAGCTCTACTGACTACATACAACAGATGTTCATTGACTATAGGGAGAGCTCGGTCACAGAGTTTACATGTAGATACCTACACTATTAAAATCTGCAATAAAATTAGTTTAATACTTCCCTGAATCTGCCTTTCATCCCAAACTTAGAGATATTGACTGCCAGTAATCTTTGCAAAGTCACCTCTTTTATGTGTTTTAGGAATGAATTTGGACTTGGAGATGTATTAGGATAACGAAGAGATGGATATGCATTTCTTAAGCGATTTTCTGTGATAATTAATGATGGTTTTTCTTACTGTTTGTTTTTTCTTTTCCTTGTACATGTGTGCCAGTGTGCACATGCGCATGCACACAAAAGTGTAAATAAAAAGATCCTAAGTCTCTCACTTCAGCTAGTATTGTCCTATCTAAACTGGAAAATAATTCTCATTTGCTTCCTCTGTATGCATAGTGGAAGGCTGTTAATATTTATGAAATGCATTGAAGAGAAGTTCTAAGCACCATTACCCTATTGATGACTATCAAACAGTAACTCAGCTTATATTTCATTACATTGTCTTTTGCATATGGATGGGTATTGCTGGATTGTGTGCATTAGGCTTAATCTTCAAGAAGGAATATAGTAAACACCTTGCTACGAGAATCCGCCTAAATTCAAACACAGGGTATACAGTGAGGTGAGTTTCCACAAATAGTATGTTTGCCTGTGAGGTGGCATAGAACATTTTTGAGTTTTTATATTTTACTCTGTTTTTAACTAGCTCACCTTGTGCAACTCATTTAGAATAGAATAGAATAGAATAGAATAGAATAGAATAGAATAGAATAGAATAGAATAGAATAGAATGGAATAGAATAGAATAGAATTGTTCAATTGGAAGGGACCTTCAAAGATCATTGAGTCCAACTGCCTGACCTCCTCACAGCTAACAAAAAGTTAAAGCATATTATTGAGGGCATTATCAAATGTTGCTTGAACACTGACAGGTGTGGGGCATCAACCACCTCACTAGGAAGCCTGTTCCAGGGTTTGACCATCCTCAAGGTAAAAATTTTTTTCCAAATATCCAGTCTGAACCTCCCCTGATGCAGCTTTGTGTTGTTCCCGCACGTCCTGTCATCAGTGACCAGGGACCAGAGACCAGCACCTCCCTCTCCACTTGCCCTCCTCAGGAAGTTGCAGAGAGCAATGAGGTCGCCTCTCAACCTCCTTTTTTCCAGACTAGACAACCCAAGTGTCCTCAGCCTCTCCTCATAGGACATACCTTCCACCCCTTTTACCAGCTTTGTTGCCCTCCTCTGGACCCATTCAAGTATCTTAATATCCTTTTGATACTGTGGAGTCCAGAACCACGCACAAGATTCAAGGTGAGGCCGCACCACCACTAAATATAGTGGGAGAATCGCCTCTTTTGACTGGCTGGATGCACTATGTTTAATGTACCCCAAAATGCATATCAAGCTTTCCAGTGCAGCCCTAATTTAAGGTTGAATCTAATTGCAGGTATTTAGGCCAGGCGGTCAAATAACCTAATTGTTGAAACACCTTTTGACTGATTTAGTTGGAATAAGGTACCTAAATATCTTCAAGATTCAAGAGGCACCAGAAATATACACATAACATAGATACAAACTGAAATTTTGTATGGTTGAATCCCAGTCCTGACCAAAAAAAAAAAAAAGTATATATTTCTTACCTACCATGCCCTCTCTGTTGGGATCATTTGAGGATAATGTTTGAAACAGAATAGAATGTCAAAGGAACCAAACCGTTTTGTTAATCAATATGCAGACATATATTAACGATACTTTTTAAAACTAAAAATCCTCTCAGATTCTAACTAGAGTCAAGAAGAGCCCAAAAGATTTACAGGGGAATATCTGATTCTTACAATTCTTCACTAGTGAAAGTCCTTCCCTTACAGATTTACCACTCAAGAGCTGCTGCACAATTTTGAATGATACAACTCAGATTCTTTGTTTATCTGACAAAAGAATATAGCTGAACAAAGTTGAATATAGTAAAAACTGACCTTTGATTTCTTTTTTTTTTCTTTTCTTTCTGAATATTGCACAACTCGGAGCCTCTTTTCTCTGTGTTTTACATGACACAAAGCTACAAAAATCTTCCACCAAATTACAAAGCATAAAAAATAACCAGAACACATTTCTTCTAGCAATTCTTTTTTGTAAAGTTAATGACTATGGCAAGCTGTAACATAAATGCGCATACTAAGTCTGGGCTCAAACCCTAGCACCCCTGAGAAATCTTTGTGAAATCTTTGAGGAATACCATCAGAATCTCATAGTTAGAGGTAATGGAGGAAACATATCCACACTCTCCTTTACATTTAAACTTATGAAAACAAATGAAATTAGCTTTTCTATACTATACCTGTACAGATGAAACTTGATAGTCCTCCGTAGATGACATCATCATTATCTGGTAATATAAAGGGACACCTCGTCTGAACCTCCAAACAGTATTGCTTGCAAGGAATTCTGTTGCTGCAGTGAAACTGTGTGACTTCAAAATACTGGGAACAGAGCCAGGCTTTGTAGACAGTCTGGAAGAAGAGAAGAACCAGAAGTATAGATGGATGACAATAGCACTGTCATTATTAGAAGAACTTACTGTACTGCACACCTACATTAACACTGCTTCTGAAAGCAAATTTTAAGAGACTCTCATTGGGGTAAAACACACTCTTAACTTTTGACTATCCTCCCACTACAAAAATGAAAACTTCAGCCAAGTCATTTAAAAGCAACAGTCACTCAGGACTAGGCTAATGATATTATTTTTTCTTAGTATGTAAACAGGTACCTCTCTTAGATGCGCATTTTTATTACATACATATGCCACACACCCCTGTCCCCATACCTTATCATATACAAACTATGATCCGAACCTCATTTGGAGCTGGTTTGGGAAAATCTTACAAAAATAAGTGCAATGAATAGTTTCAAACTGGGCTCAGGCCAGCTCTGTTTTTTATATTGCCTAGTGCTAAGCTTTCAGGTTGCAATAGATGGTGCTGCTTCCCTTCAGATAAAACCCCATCCAGTCCACAGCATGGGAATACACATTAGGGTTCCTGAACACCAGCAATTGTAGACTAGAGGTTAAATTTGTAACAGTAAGGTCCAATGTCTACGTCTGGGAGTAAAGAGGAACACAATAAAGATGTTGTCACCTGACTCTGTGTAGCCGTGGTTGTGGTACCTGTGATTACTACTGTTATTGCTATCACCATTTAAACAGAAAAGCAAAATAAACATGTTGATTTTAGTTTCCTTTCCCTTTGAGCAACAATTTTAGTCGGAAGAATTAAACTAGCCTTTTGGACACAGAAAAGCTTCACACATGATCATACAAAAGTAGATCGGACAGCAGCTTATGGAGGTGGTGAAATGCCTGTATGACAGAGTACAAGAGAAGTTTGTTTCCCATTTTTTATTTTAAACTTATTTGTTTTGAATTAAAATATTTCTTGACTAGATAGTTGTTATCTAGGCTGTTATATAATGAAAATTTCTTTTCTGTATTCATTCCAAATATCCAAAAAGCTTACTAACAGCTTTATCACAGGCTGAAAAAAAAATAAAATAAAATAGGCAGTTGGTTATTTTCCTTCTTTCTATACTTGCTCTTA
>VXAL01010995.1:59449-233720 GCA_013399475.1 Chauna torquata | reverse complement strand
TCCCCACGGCCCGGCCCCGCACGGCACCCCCGGGGCCAGCGGCCCCGGCCCGCGAGCCCCTGCAGCGCTGCGCGCGTGTGAGTGGGGGTGCGCGGTACACGGCTCGGGTGGGGGTCCGTGTAGGACACGGCACGGGTGTGCAGGCACGCGGCTCGGGTGTGTGTGTAGTACGCGGCTCAGCTGGGGGTGTGTAAGCCCCCACCTGCCGTTAAACTTTGTGGTCCGACCTCTGTGCCTCCAGCACCGTGCGTGTGCCACGCGCACACGCGGGGTCTGCGTGCGCAGGCATCCAGCCCCGGTGTCTTCCCGTGCTCCGGTCCGACCCCGGCTCCGCGATGCCCTGCCGCGGGGCAGGGCCCCGGGGAGAGCCTGGGTGTGCGGCAGTGTGGGGCGCGGGGAGGCCTGGGGGCACACCGGGGGCTGGAGGGCCACCAGCAGCGGTGGCACACCGTACCCTTGGGTGACGTTTGGTGGCTCCTCACAGCCGCGCTGTTGGCTCAGCGGGGACTCCTGCTCAGCTCTCCGGCGGGGAGGCCACTGCATCAGCGTTGTGAGGGTGGCCGAGAGCCCAGGAGGTCTGCAGAACACGCAGAGCTGGGGTCGTGCGTCTGTGCTGCTCTGCCGCTTACAAGTGTTTTTCCTTATGCCAGCTTCAGTGTGCCGTCTTCTGCGCATGTGTTGCCCTCAAACAGGCTTTCTTTTCCAGATGAACGTTCTCCGTAGCAGATGCCTGGAGGAAGGGGTGACCTTCTGACCAGCAGGATGAGCGAGTGGGAAGGGATTTTTATGCAAAACCTCACTGTTCCTCCGCACTCCCAGCGGAGACGGAATATCCCGAAGGAGTCAACGGCTTTTCAGTGCGTCCTGAAGTACATCGAGGGGACTGTTGTTACGCAGGTAAGGGAGCGCTCTGCCTGTGCGCCTTGGCTGGTTGAAAAAACAAGAGAGCATACACACCCCAAAGCCTCTGCAGAAAAATACTGCACCAGTTCAAAATCCTCCTGCGTACCCCTCAGAAAAATGGGACGCTGCTTGGTCTGCTCCAGCGAAGCAGCACTGCCGTGGGCTTGCGAGGGTGGAACTTCTCCGGGTGAGGTTTGCAGTGGCGGGGCTCGGGCAGGAGGTGCTGCCCGTCCCCCAGGACGGGCAGAGGCAGCCTGGTCTGACCCAGTTGGTTCTTGACGGCCTGATCCTGTGCTTGCTGAAAAGGCAAAGCCATGCACAAACTGGTGTTCGATTTTACAGATAGGAACGAAGCTCAGAACTTAAATACATTCTCACTTTCAGTATCGCTGCTGGCAGTATTGAAAATGAGAAGAAAGGACAAGCACAAAATGTGTGATTTCAGCTTGGCCATGAAAGTTGCTTAGTACTCTACCGTCAGCGTTTGCTTGATCAGCCTTTGGTTTCTGCTTGTCGCAGTGTCGATGGGAGGATTGCACTTGCTGTCTTTTCAGGACAGAGCTCAAAGGGATTCAGATTTTTGCAGCAAGATTACTTTTTTGGAGGAGAACTAACTGTAAATCTCCTAGTAACAAAAATTGGAACAATATCTAAATCCCATGCATTTCTATCTGAACGTCTGAATTACGATTTTGCATGCTAGTTTTTAATGTAGGTAAACATTTTTAATTAAAGTCTCTGGGTAACATTTTAGAAATATTTTACAGTGTTATTAGAAGTTTAACGTTCAGTGTTGAGCTTTTGCTTGACGTTTTTAATCTCCAGCTTTAGAAAAGATTCTCCAGCTGGCTTTACAACAGCAGTTTCTGTGTACAAAGCAGAGCGAAGGCAATTTGTGAAGGTACACTTGGCTACACGTGTGCTTCTTCAGCATCAGTTAAGAAACACGAGTTAGTTGTGCTTTTGTGCTGAGGTGTTTTGCCCGTATGTCTGGGGGCAGGCAGGGCACCGTGGCTGTGAGAGACCCGCAGTCTGCACGCCTGTTTTCTTTCCGTGTTGCAGCGAGCGGCGGGCGGCTCGTCCGGCGTTGAGTTCCAGCTGCGCCTGTCCCTGTTTGACGTCGCCTATCACCACTTCTTCGGCCGGACATGGCGGAGCAGCGCGAGGGCCCCCCGCAGCGCCCCGCAGCAGCGTCCCAGGGTGGTGTTCAACGAGGTACGGGGCAAGCGCCCGTTCCCAGGCGGGCTGGGCTGCGGCGTGCGGCCAGGCGGGAGCGGTGCCCGCCAGCCTGAGCCCCCTGTGCAGTTGTTCACGTTGCAGGGAGGGATTTAACCTGAGCAGTTTGTCTTTACACTGAGGTGGAGCAGGACAGCATGCTGTTTTAAAATATCAGTTCCCAAGTGTTTATGGGCTCTGGTCCGTTGTCTGTCTTACACCACGTTAAGCTTTTCCTGCAGCAGTTTATTTTACCACTGTTATTCTCTACGTATGCCTTTACTATGGGAAACAGCAACAATAACCCCTTTTTCCTTCTGGTGCTTCATAATCTTTTGGCTAGGTACATCTCAGCTGTTGTCTGTTAAGATGCAGTTATTAATCTTTTATGTACAATTTATTCTACTGGGAAAATCCAGGCCTCCTGTGAGCTCCAGGCTGGGCAATACCGTGGCTAGCAGCCGGCGGTTTGCGCGGTGCTGCCTGCTGTGCTGCTGTGCCAGCAGCAGAGCGCAGTGTTTCTTCAGATGTGGGAAGGGACTGAGCAGCAGCTCCAGCAGCAGTTCTCTCATTACCTGGTATTAAATTCACACAAAGCCATGCTTTTATGCATCAGGGTTATCAGCAAAACACAGTGCCCCCCATCCCACCTGCTGTCCTGAGATGAAACCTCGCGCAGGTCCTTGGGTGTGTGGCTGGTGGCATTGTTCCTGCTGCTGCTCCTCACAGCTGGGGTGAGGCTGCAGATCCCATCAGCCTGGACATCGATTACGGCTGAGATTTCATCTCCTTGGTCAGGACGCTGTCTAATTATAACCTTTTATTTCCACTTCAATCAATGCATTGCGCCAAGGATGAAGTTTAGCATAGATTAGCTGTGCTCCTTGATTTATTTAAATCGGTGATGGCATCTGAGGGACATTGGTATATGTGTTTCTTCCTGGGGTGTTTTTATTATCACTCAACCCGTGCTATTTGAATAGAGGTGGAGGAAGCTGTGGCACAGAGTGCTGCAAGGAGAGAGCCACCACTGTTCCACATGCTGCCAGCACTGCATGAGCCTGCACTTTGAGCACCATCCCTGTGACACAGGTGACACCTGCCAGTTGCCTGGGTGTTTGCTTCCCAGCTGGGAGCAGCTGGCAGGAGCTGTCCCTTGGGACCCACCGGGTGACAGGGCCAGATCTGCCAACTGCCCAGCAGTCACCAGATTGCAAGTGCCCCTCAGGCCACTGCCAGCACAGGCGGCCCTGTGCTCCTGTAACATCACCAGAGGAGCAAGCTCAGCAGCGGGTCTCTGGGCAGGGCAAGTCTGTCCCCCACGAGGCTGGCAAATGCGAGGTCACCTCTGCTGGGAGGATTCGTGTTGCCTTGGTGTAGGGTTCAGCGGAGAAGAATGTCATTGAAACTGTTGTTAGCTTTTAAGGAGACAACTGTAAACTTATTTTTGCAATGGATTCACTTTAACAGCTTCTGTTTCTTTGCAAGTCATGGCATCAGTCTCTTGCAGCCTGGCCACCTGTCAGCAGCTGGTGGTCATTATTTCAGCATTTTGCAATAAAAGATAATAGAATAACGATTTATTTCTCCGGGATGATGTGATAATGTCTCTCTCTGTTATCCCTTCCTGACAGTCTGTGATTATAGCAGACATTTTCTCTGGGACACCATGATAATGAGTTTTTAATAGAAAGATTAACCCTGCTGTAAATCCTGTCCCTGGGGGGTGACCTGTGTCCTGTCCCCTTCATCCCTGATTTGTGCTGTGCTGCTGGGACTCAGTGAGCCCCAGGGACCAGCTTCTCCTGCAGCCCATGGCAAACCCAGCCCGATGCCCTAGCTGGACCTGGCACCGTGCACATCCCATGAAACGGGCATTGTCGTCTCCTCCTCCCTGTTCTTTTTGCTGTGCTTGCTGTCTCGGTGTGACACGTCCTTGCCAATAGCTGCTGCCACCAGCTCTGAAATGTCTTCTTTCCCTTCTTTCCCATCTCTCAACCAGGCTGTTTACTTCCACACCTCTCTGAACCACCCTAGCATCACGGCTGTGGTGGAGGTGGTGGCGACAGCCCAGACACCGGAGGGGCTCTCTCAGGATCTGTCGTGTGGCTTTGGGCTCATTCCGCTGTTCGACAGCAGGTGGGAACCCACGGACCTGGCCGGCAAGGACAGAGTGTAGGTACTGCTGGCCCCGCGGCTCACCTGCACCGGGGCCTCTCATAGAGCGGGGCAGCCACAGGCACGATGGCTTCTTGGGGGGGAGAGAAGGTGGTCCTGGGGCTGCAGGGACAAACCTAGCATTTGGAAAACTGGGATTCTTTGCTATTGGAAAAGCAATGGTGGGGTTTTTAAGTGATGCACATCCTTCCCCTGCCATGTTTATCATGGTAGCAGAGTAGGAACTTGGTTTCTTGTTGTTGAGTAGAAGAATTGCAGAAAATGTGCTTCAGGATGAATTTACTGAATGCTTCATATTTGGTTCTTGCTCTTTGGTTTCAGACTTAAGCTGTACCATGGGACACCACGTGCCTTACTGCATCCACTTTTCCAGGACCCTGTAGAAAGTAAGCAGCAGCAAGATACTGGTGTCACTCCTTTCTTTGCAGTCTTTGTTATCCAAATAGGTATTGTGTTTGTTTGCTGCAGGCAAGATGCACGGTCTGTGCCCTTGCAGTGCAAAGCAGATGTGTGCCTTCTTTCAAGCACTGGGGTTGCATGGTGGGTTTCAGTTTCTCAATAGAAAAGATGGGAACATGAGTCTAGGATCTGATGCAAAAAATAGCTGTTTGTTCGAATATATGGTTATTACTTTGGCTTATTTTGAGAAGTGATATCCCCATTGTACTGTGAAAGAAAAGGAAATTTTGTACCATTTAGGCACACTTCAGGGGAAATTGATATAGAATTAGAAATGCTTTTGTAAGCGATGCAGTGGAAAGAAAACGTAAGGGTTATGGGTTTCTGTTCCAAAAAGATGTGTTGAATTTGGAAGCTGATAGCCGCATTGTCCCAGGTGAGGCTCCTTGACAAAAGTCACCTTGTGCAAGATACCTCTCTGTTTAGCAAAGCGGGGAAGTCTCCTCGCACTGGAAATACACACGACTGCTGTTGCTGAGGATGAGATGCACTGACAGGTGATGGGGACAAATTTTGTGCTTGCCCTGTACTGATGGTTATTAAAGATGTATGAAAAATGATGAACATTATGTCCACCTTCGACAGCCCATTGGTAAGCTTTCTGCTGTCGATACATTGCTTTTTGTCTAGAGAAGGCAGCTTGGGTCTGTTGCTGTTTGAGAAGAATAATCTGATTCTGAGTAATGTTCCCAAGCAGTCAGGGTGTCGGCACAGTTGATAGAAACAGCACGTGTGCTTTGTAGCCAGAAAGGAAGAGTACTGCTATTTCTCCATTTAATACGTGAAAATGGTTCAACTTCTTAAATCTGAGAAAATATTCAAGGTTCTTAGTAGCTGGAAAGCAGAGATGTCTTGAGACTCTTCTGAAAACCCTGGGGCTGTGCCGTGTGTTGATGCACAGTGCAGTGGCTTCTCACTGTGGTGCTGGCAGGGAACGTGCACTTCCCAGCAACTCGGGAGTGAGTTGCTTGTGGTCAGAGGGTGTGCTGTGCTGCCCATGAACACGCACTGCTCATCGGAGCTCATGTAGGTTTGGTTTTCCCCATCTTGTGGTTTTGCTACCACAGGTTCCCATAAATTACTTGTCACAGGGAATTTAAGGGAACAGGGAATCCTTTTTCAGGAATGTGTTATTGTCAGCAGGGAAAAAAAACTGACTTGTCAAATTCAGGTTTTACTTTGCTCATGAAATGTGCCTTTATTGATAATTTCTTCAAATGACAGCAGCGCTGTAAAGCTCTCTTCCCATGGCTTTTGTCATTTCATCATGTTTTCTCTTATTTAGAGAATAAATACATGACAATAATGGAGAACAGCCACCTGCAGTACACCCTGAAGCACCACCCACCCCTGCAGACGATATTTCACCTCTTTCCTGAAAACCTTCCAATGTCTGGGCTGCAGAAAATCCCTGGCTTGCTGCCTGCGCATGGAGGCACAGGTAAGGGCCCCTCGCGTCCCACTGCCGTGGGTATCGGTCAAACTGCAGGGTGACGCAGGGCTGCTTGTGCCTGCTCCTGCGGTCCCGCTTGTGCACCTGTGCCTCCATGGCTGCGAGGGTGAGCCCCTGTGAGCGGCTCCAGTGTGCCTGCCAGGCAGCCCGGCTCCTGCTCCCTGCTGGCCTTCTCCTCTCACCCTGCTCTACTTTCAGGCAGCTTTGGCTCATTTTTATTGTACTAGCAAAATCTGCTGGCAGCTGGAGCAGGCAGGCATATGTGCCTTGCTGCCGTAGCATCCTGAATCATGTCAGTGATATGCAAAAGTTATAGGCAGAAAAAAGTGACAAAAGAAAGGTTTGCAGTGAGGTTGGTTTGTGGTTTCTCTGACTTCAAAGCCACATTGGATGTTCTCTGCTTGACCTCCAGTAGTGCCCGTTGCCTCGATGTCCCTTCAGCGCAGTGTGGTGCACGTGCTGGCAGCGCAGGCAGCCTGCTGTGGTTGTGCTCAGAGTCCCCAGCGTCACCGCCCGTGCCGGGTGGGCTGCGGGTGCCTGTGGTAGACTTCCCCCGTGCTGCAGGCTCAGTCCGTGTGTTGATGGAGGTTGGACTGCAGGTCCTGCTGCTCTTCTTTGGCTTTAAAATCTCCCTTCTGTGCCCAGGGTGCTAAAAACAGCCCCCAGAGCACCAGTATAGCTGGTGGGGCTCGTTCCCTCTGCTTTCCACTTGGACAGAAATGTCATGGACTTCTCTGGAACTTCCCTGTGGCGGAGAAGCAATTGCAGCATTTGTATCCAGTCCTAAAATATGTCTACATGGCTTCATTCTGCTCTCTTCTGTTAATTGCTTTGCTCCTGGGAAAATGCAAGGGATAAATAATGGTTGATTTAATTAGAGTCATTCAGAGGAGCCTTAGGAGAAGCCCGTGCAGCTTGTTTAAGATTGTCCTTGTTTGTGGTAGTGCTCTGGATAGCTAGAGAGCTGACAGGTCCAGAGGGATGAGCTTCTCCCACACGCAGCCCTCATAAATCTTGCCTTATGGATGCCAGCCTTGCAGTTTGCGTTGATCTGACTGAAATGGCGTGATCTGGAAATTCAAAGAACAGAAAGACTGTATCATTACTTCGGCATTGGAATTATTCTTCAATTTACTGGATGGAAAACCTTACTGTTAACCATTTTTAGGTTGTATCAATTAACATTAAAGCTGTACTTAGTACAGCAAGGTCTCCGAAGCAGGTGAGTCCCCGGTGCTGCTAAGGGCACCGCATGAGAGCGGAGCAGTGAAGAGGCTGTAGCTGGGCATGGCTGGAGGAGCCACAGCTGCCTGGAGCCCTTGGCCCCAGACAGAAAACTGGCAACAGGCTGAAATCCAGCAGCGCTGGCACCTGTTACACGTCCCTGCGTCCCGTGGCAGGGGTTTGTGCCTACACGTGGCTCCATATGCAGCAGCACAGAGCAGCGGTCCCGTCTTGTGGCTGACAGAAGAAATCCTCTTGCACTGAAATCACACCCAGCTTTCCTGGCTTGTGCTGGCACATCAAATGGCGCTTCACTGGCCAGGGACGGCATCCATCCTGCTCATTTTCTTGCCAAAAATCCAGGGCTGTGTGGGCTCCTGGTGTGGAGCTGCAGGGGGCAAGCTGCTGCCCCACGCCTGTCCTGGTGCTGCTTGCTGCCCAGGTTTTGCTGACGGCTCGGAGCCAGCACTGCCTCCTGGCTGCAGCGGGACCCGCGGCCGGCCACTTCTCTTTGCAGGTGACTGCTTTCTGAAACCGCGGCTCATGAAGTCGGTCACCTGCTACCTGGACAAGCTCTCCATCAGGCTGTACCCATCTCTGGAGAAATTTGAGGAAGAGCTGCTGGAGTTACTGAACAGTGACTGCTTGCTTAAGGTAGCACCAGTATAATTACACTGGGAGAAAGTACAGTAAATGAGCAATGTGCCCCTGCCTTGTCTTCAGGTGGAGTGGAAGCGTTCAGATAAATTGAGCTAGAGTACTTGTTTTGCTTAGAATATCCATTTTTTTTTGCTGTGAAAGCCTTTTTCTTTATTTCGTAGATTCTTTTGGATTAGTAGTACACAGGTGCTTTATGTAGGTTTTGTTGAATATCCAGGCACTAATTAGCAGAATTTTGGTCAGCTCTGCTATGAAAAAGGCAAAGATAAGGTTTAACACTCATTCTAGCGAGTCTCCATCTGCATCGCAGCACTGGGTGCAGGAAGGCCCGTTGCCAAATCCTGCTTATTTGTCGGGTTTGCACCGGCTGCTGTAAAGATGAAACACGTTAATATCTGGTGCTCGCTTCGGGGCAGGGCGCATTTCTGTCGGTTTCTGACTGACGGCCCGTGTTGTCCCGGTTTTGACGCTGAGTGCTCCTGTGGCACTGCACACCTGTCCCCTGGCCCCGAGCCGTGTGCGGGGTCCCTCCTGGGGACAGTTTTCCGTTGCGCGGGGCCGCCACTGCTCCGTCCCTAACGTCTCCTCTCGGGTCCCCCGGTGCGGCAGGCGAGCGCCCGGCCGGCTGGCAGCGCGCTGTCGGTGCAGGAGCGGCGGCTGCGCGTCGGCGTCCACAACGGCCTGCGCTTCGTCCAGGCGCCGCAGGTGGCCGTGCTGCTGCCGGTGGCGGAGGTGGCCCGCGGACGGCCCGCCAGCCCCCCGGCCAGGTAAGGGTGCCCGCGGCCCCCTCCCCATGCCACCCATGGGGCTGCAGCCTGGGGCTTCCTCCTCCTCCTCCTCCTCCGCAGCGCGGCGGGCCAGGCCCTGCTTCTGAGGAGCCGCCTGCAGCTGAGCGAGATGGTTCTGCACCCGGCCTTCGGGGTCTGCTTCCAGCTGGAGTACGTCGTCTGCGCCGCGGCCGGAGCTGGCGGCAAGGTAGGACCGGGCCTGCGTGGGCTGTGGGGAGGGCCCCGGGGGCAGCACTGGGACGCTGCTGTGGTGTCCCCGTTGGTTATTAACGAGTGATGTCTGCCCCGGCTGACCAGAGCCCGCCCGAGCAGCCGGGACTCCCTCCTGCGCCACGGGGGCCATGGCGGGGCAGCCTCAGCGCTGCGCTGGGCCCCACGCAGTCGGTGCGGGCGCCGGGGGTCCCCTCCGCCGTGCGGCCCCATCCTGCCAGCTGGGACCTGGGGTGGTGGAAGGGGAACGTCGGGGCAGCCTGAGCACGAGGCTCAGGAATGATCCCGAGCAGAACGTGTTTGTTGAGAAGGACTTGGGAAGGATAGGAGGGGTGTTGAATGCCCCTCTGTTGGGCAGAGCGAGCGAAGTGGTTCGTATAAACTGTACACTGTGCATCACCTCTAATAGAGATTTTTTTGAATTTTGGAAAGAGCCACCCTTTATAAATGCTACAAACAACGTAATTTAGCTTGGGAGAGAGATTTTTTTCTAAGCATGTTAGAAAATTTTGCTGGCTTTAAAAGTGGTAGTTGTGTTATTTTTAAATGCTTTCAGCCCCTACTGTGACAATCTTATTATGCCATATGTTCCAAAAAGAAGTACACTGGTTTCCACAGAAATGGTTAACCCTGTAGAACAGAGATGTTGTGCCCCTGGGACTTGATTGACCTCAAAAATCAGAGAACCAAGGCTCAAAACATTTGTTATATCTGTGAGCTATCTCTGGGACATGGGTTGTAGAGTTGCACGATTTTCTGATTCAGAGCTCCAATTTCTGCTGGGTTTCAGGATTTTGTGCATTTTTTTCTGCCTTATTGTAACATACTGCTGCCCTTTATTTCTGAAAAATGAAGTGCTTTCCGTGATTCAGAACCACTGCAAGATCTCAGTGCTAGGTGAATTGCTGCTTCGCTTCCCCTTGCTTTTCCCCACCATCCTTCTTTGCTGTGGCCTGCTCTTCTTACTCATTAAATGCTCTTGGGGGAAAACCAGTCGTTTGGTTTTTACCGATCCATGTTGGTGAGTATCTGAGATCTGCAGGTGGGGGATCATCAAGCAGAAGAGAAAGCAGTAAAGGATCCCAGTGAAGGAATCCTCCCAACAGCAGATTCAGTGAGAATCTTGGTAAAAACTACTAAAAAATGTAAGTGCTAATTAGGCATTACTTTTCTATTATTCAGTGCATCCCTGGCCTTGTTAGTTGGAATTGTGAGTACATGTGGCTTGTTGGTGTCTCAGCATCTTTGAGGAGGAGCCCAACCCTGCCCATCTGTACTGGGCTCCCTGGTGGACTGGGGCTGTGCCTCAGTGCGGCTCCTGCCCGCACCAAAACGCCTTCGGGCAGCTCCTCTGCTGCCCGGCTGGCCTCCCGGGAGGGAGCTACGGCAGCAACACCGCCGTCGGAGTCTCATCAGGCTCTCTTACAAGTGTGCCTCTTTCCATTAGCTCTAACTACTGTTGGGGATCTTTGCTGCCATCAGACTTAAATATCTGCTTCTGCGTTTGAACAGTAGAAAACTTTGAGGCAGGGGGGAAAATTGCTCCTGGTGGCACAGTGTCTTCCAGGATCAAACAATAGCTCCTTTTGTTGCTTGTGAAAGGTATCTAAAGAACTGCCTTGCTCTGTAGGAAAAGAGGCAAATATCTCCCATCAAAATGTCAGAGTGCTTTCTGCAGCACTGTGTGTAATGTGTTGCAAATGGGCTTATTAAATCATTTTAATTATATGTTGTTAAATTTTTCCACTGTGTATATGTGTATGGAGAAATCTAGCCTGCAGCAGTCCTCAAGTGTTCTGGCAAACCAATTTGGAAAACTTCAGCTTTTTTAATTTAAAAAAGACTTTTTTTTTGGAATTTAACATTTATGCTGAAAAGAGATTAACCCCTCATGTTCTTTTTTTTTGAGTGCTGAGGTTTTTCTGGGAGCTGGTGTTTTCTGGATCTTAAAACCAAGAGAAATCTCTGTACTGACTGCTTGCAGAGATCATGGCTGCTAATGTGAATTTACTGATTATTTACAGGTATTTCAGCTGTATCATTCCACTTCCTGCAGGTTAATATGCAGGCAAACCCTACTGAACGATCCCGAGCTGTAGCACAGGGAGAGGCTGCGGGTGGAGGTGCTGGTGGCTGGGCTGTGCCACGTGGCTCCGGACGGATGGATGCTGCCCTTGGGTGGCTTAGCGAGCGGCGGCTCAGACGGTATAGAGACGGTCAGGCTGCAGGAGGCAGGAGGTCGCTGGGCCGGCGGGGAGCTCGTAGTGCAGCATGGCCCTGTCCCTTGGTGCTGCGGGCGCTTCTCCCCAGTGTCACCTCCAGAGCGCTGTTCCAGCCGTGTGGCTGAATCGATAGCAATTGATTTGTTATGAGTCCCTAATTGTCCTGCTAAGATGGCAGTGAGAGGGTCATTGGTAATGCAGTAGATGTCTTCTCTCATTAGAGCCGTCCAGAGCAAAACTGGGGAAAATGGATATTTATGAAAGTGGCACATGCATGCCAGGCCGAAGGGATTTGTATTGACTGGGGGAGGAGAAGCAGAGAGGAGCCTTGCCCTCGGAAATTAGGTATTGAATTCAATTTGCTTAAAAAGCTGAAACCCAAGGCCCTGCAGCGACTGGGACCCAAGCACGTGGCTGCGCGCTGTCCCTGCGGTGCCAGACCGGTGAGCCCGTGGTGCTCGCCGTACTGGGGCTGCTGGCTGGGGGGGCACGCGCCTGCTGCCGCCGCCGCTCCCTCTGCGCTTCCCATGTGCAGAGTGCTTAATCCCAGAGCCGATTGTTGAGCCGATCGCGGAGCCATAATTAGCAGTCGGCAAGGAGCTGCGGGAGCGATTTCAAATGCTGGTAGCGAGCTGTAAGTTTGCTTCGGTGCCTGTCTGTCTGTCCCCCTAGGGTTAAGGGGAGGCTGCTGAAGCGTTGGGGTAAGTGGAAGCCTTCAGCCTCTGCTTAGCATGGGTTTCTTGTCTTTGAGGAGCAGATGGTCAAAAATGCGTCATTTAATGCAGCTATTTGAGTGAGAGGGCTACAGCTCTTTAATGAGAGCTCTGTCCTTACTGCAGAGACCTGGTCACCCGCTGTACATGGGTGAGTTCTCAGCGCGTGGAGCCTTGTCCCGGTTGTTATGGCAGTGGTGATGATAAATTCCTAGTCGAGACTGCTAGCACTTACGTTTATATTGCTGGGCTGAAAATGTTCATCTGGAGGCAGACAGTGGCCAAGGAAAAGACTTACTGCAGAAAAGGATAGGTGGTGGTGTCCTTATTTATCTCGGCCTACATGGGCTAAATATATATGGGGGGTAGAAAAAAACCTATTATTTCTGAAAAGCATTTTATTGTGTTTTGCTGATCCATAATACAGAGGTATAGTCCCTTGCATAATTTCGTAAAGGGATAAGGTACAATTACCTTGAGTGTGATTGCCTAGTATACTGCAAGCGTAGCATGCAGGGAAGGGAATCATTTCAGTGATATGCTTGTTAAACTAGGAAAGAGTAGAAAAAAACAAAAGGTACTCAAGTGGGAAGAATGGTGCAATAATTATAGTGAGAAAGTAGGATTCATACCTGCATGCAGCTATGGCCACAATTTTGTGTTTAACCTTGAACGGATGAAGTCATTTGCAGGTTTTATTTCTGCCTGCGTTTCTGGTGGCAAAGTGGAAGAGAAACAAGCCTTAAAAGTGAAAGCCAGCTCAAATGTTTAACTGAGGGGTATAAATGATGCCTGGCCCATGGGAACAATGTGTCCCTGTCCCTCAGAAAAATATTCCTGGTGTTCCTTAGAAATGGAGAAGGCAGTGACTGGAGAAGGTGCAGTCTTGGGGTGCTAAAATGTGCTTGAAGGTGGTTGCCTCCAAAATGTGCTGAAAGCGGAGAAGTCACTTCTGTAGCATCAGAGGGGAGGCGCACGGCTGGGGGTGAGTCCGAGTCTGTGATGGCGCTGGCTCCTCTGCCGCACTCGCGCCGGAGCGCTGCTGGGCGCCGACCTTGGCCACGTCCCAGGTGCCATGGAGCTGCTCAGCGGGAGCGAACCCTTCCGCACCCTGGTGCAGACGCTGCTCCCGTGCCCCAGGCGATGCTCTTGCCTTCCCAGCCGTCCCAGCCTGCACCCGCACCAGGCAGGTGGCCACAGGCATGGCCATGGGCGTGCAGGCGTACCGGTCCCGCGCCAAGATGCGGAGAGGGGCTTTAGGCAGGCGCAATCCTGACATGAGCAGGAGTTCTACCGCGTGTCATAGAAAACCTTTGCTGCTGGCAGGATGGAAAGCGGCTGTCGGTTTTATCCCGTTTGGGGATGGCGGCAGTGAGTGCCCTCTGCGAGCTGTGCCTCCCCGGTGCTGACCGCGTCTCCTCGTGTGCCCCGCAGGCTGCGGCCGGCAGCGCCCTGGGCCCGGCGGCCGACATGCACGCGGTGCGGTGGGCACTCTGGAGCCCCTTCCTGGGCACCGGCTCCTCCCCGGTGGTGCTGCCCCTGCGCGGCGGCACCCGCCGCAGCCCCGGCCAAGCCTTGGTCTACAGGGCCCCCGCTGACAGCGAGAACTCCGAGGAGGTAAGGGACGCCGCTGCCTTTCCCTTTGCGCTGCAAATGCTGTTGAACACCCCACTGGCTTTCCCTTTCCGTTAAAGAAACTCTTTACTAAAACCTTTCCAAGTGCCCGGGTGATGGGGAAGCTCTTTGCAAATCTGAGCAAAGAGTCATGGGAAAAGAAAGATAACCCTCCACCCCTCGTCCGAAAGCGAGTACTTATGTATAGTGCACTTAGTGTCAAGCGCTGGTTCACTTCAGTGTTGTAAGCATGCAGACTGAGCTGTCGCAGAGCAGGTCAGCGCAGTTATTTGTTGTGATACTTGGAGGCCATTGTGACTTGAACTGTTTTGTTCTGACTGATGTACACGCAAATGAAAAGGTGAAGACCTTGTTCCAGCATGTTTATAGTTTATCAGTAAAAGCAAGTTACTGCTTGGGTTGAGACCTTGCAAAGGAGAGTCAGGGAGATGTATCAAAAATTCTGCTAGTGTTAAACTGTGCTGATTGCTCTCTGCCACAGACAGATGGGTGCCTATATAGCTTGCTCTGGTGAAGATTGGGTTATTCATGTATACTGTATGGGGAAAGGGCAGAGCACCTGTGTCTGCACTGCAGCGTGCTTTTAAGTAGCTGATGGTTGTGTGCATGGTCTTCACTCAGCAGAATCTGATACTGAGGTGGCTGCAGGGGGGTTTGCAGGTGTGTTGGTGTGCTTCTGCACAGGTATCTGGTGATCTTACTGTGCTAGCTGTGCCTGCGTCTTGCACCATGGTTTTTCTGGCAGCAAGGGGAGGGAATTGGGTCTGCTCTGAGGTACGAGTGAGTACGTACATAGCACGCTTTCTCTAAGAGTATTTCATTTCAAAATTTCAGGTGAAGCAAGTTGCGTCTGGTACTGTCCAATTCCATGTTTCCACTGATTCAGAAGAAAATCTTGTAACTTCCACAGATATCTCAAGTAAAGCCAGGAAAGAGTCAGAGAAGCCTCCTACACCATCGCTGAGTGAGTGTTTTCCATGTTGGTGACATTTAAAATATAGAGTGTAGCACTGGTATCTGATCAAGAGAAAAAACAAAACTTCACGTGACTTTCAGTGAACTAGTGTATGAATTGCTGTGGTGAATGGAGTTTACATGGGTTTGATTTCAACTCTCACTTCTACTTTTTACCTTGCGATACTTCAACAGAGCCATGTGCAAGAATTGCATTCATTTCCAGTGTGCCACCAGCCCACTCCCATTTCAGGTCACTCTGACAACATTTGGGCTTCTTTGCTAAACCACCAAAAACTCCTGGAAGGGCCTTGCAGCCTCACCAGCAATGCATTGCTCCCCGCCAGTACTGTTACTTATCTCTTTGAAACCGTAATCCTTCCAGATGGTTGAGGACAGAAGAGGTGTCAATTATAGGCTGAGTAATAAATAATCTCATTGAGCTGCAGTTCCTAGAGCGTGACAGCAACACACGTTTAATCAGCGCTCATCTCTAATGCAAGGGGCTCTGTGCCAGTGTCGAGCTGGGAAAAAACAGGCTCTGTGTGTATGTGTATGTATACGTATATATAGTATGGGAGTGCCAGATGGTAAGGTTCTCAGCACAAATCTGTGTTTTGGAGATAGAAAGAACACTTCCTTTGACTTTGATTTGGGCATGGAGTCTGGTCAGTACCCAGTGCTCTTGGGAATCCACTCCAGTTCACTCTGCTTTGTTTGTCAGCTCTCCCCTTTCATGATCGGTGGGAAGAAACCTACAGATCTCTGTTTTAATCTGTACTTTCCACTCCGCAGTGTAGGACTGGGATCAAAATAAGCCTGTACAAATTTTCTGATTTGTCCAGTTTGGAGCAATTCAACTGTTCCACTGTGTGCTCTGCTGTGGAGAACGCTCCTCTTCCACTGAAAGTCACTCGGCTCCCTTGTTTTTAATCTTTTTCAATTTATCTATGGATGTGCAAACCAGATTGCTCTCAACTTAACTGCCTGTTTAAACATCAATATGTGAGTTTATTACCTTATTAATGGGGTGTTGTTACTGAAGTCTATAGGACCGTTTGTGCTTGAGGGACTGCCAGAAAAGTCATCTGTTAGTAAATGTTTGCTGTACAGATGAGTGCCAGTTTTAACCATGTAATTGCCTGTTGGGCAGTCAGGCTGTGTAAAAAGACTGGAGGGTTCCCTCTGAATATTTCACGAGCGCACAGGGCTCCTTTGGTGAGCCTAGCAAGACTGCAGCTGCCGGCCGGGGTGGAGCGCACCGGCTGCGGGTCGGGTGATGCCGGTGGCGTGGGAGCTGCATGGGCGGACGGTCCCGCGTTCAGCTCCAGAGATGCGATGCTTCCACGAGATGGCACCATGGGTTTGCTGCAGGAAATCTCTGACCCACATCCAGCTTCAGGCTTGCTGGCTCTCTGGGGCTGCATTTGTTGGTTTAATGGGCTTTAAGGCAGAAATCTTCAAGGGTGAAATGAAGAGGTTTAGCTCTTGGTGTTGGAGTTTGCTGGGATACGCTGGATTAGGCTGCCAACGACATTGCTGCAAGGCTGTTTTGTTCCTGATGTTGCTTGAAAGATCTCTCATGAATGCATTTCAGCTGGTGTCAGTCAATTCAGTGAATTGTGGCGCGGTGAAAAGAGAAGCAAGTCTATCTGAATGTGGACCAACAGGGACCCTCTGCCCCCAGGGCACGGGGCAGTCAGAGGCGCTCTGTGCGAGAGCAGCATACTCAGGGCATCCTGAACTCACTCCCCTGTCTCTGGGGATGGCCCCAGCTCCCCTACAGCAACGGGCACCGCGCACGGCCCCGGTATCCCTTTGGTGCTTTGCCATCCCCACACGTTCCCGTTTCTCTGCCCAAACTATGGCAGGTCACTGAGCAACAGTGTCCTCCTCACCTGGCAGGCAGGTTTGTTCCTGCATCCCGCGGCCTCGGGTCCGGGCTGTGCTGCTGCTGGTGGTGCCCCCCTGTGCTAAGCCCAGCACTGGCACGCACCCTGCCTGTGCAGCAGCAGGAGCTGGGGGGGTCTTTGACGAACCTTTCTTGATCCTGGTTTCCCCACCAAAAGCAAACTGTTTCAGAGGTCGGTTGTGTGGTCAAGTGGTAGAAACACTGAATGAAACATGGTGGCCTCGTGCTCTGAGAAGGACCCCAGGCACGCAGCCCTTTGTCCTGCAGCGTGCCGGGAGGTACGTTTGTAAGGTTCGGCATGGGAGTCGCTACCCCATGGCCGCTGTTCCTTTACTTCCATCCGCTGGCTGGGACGCGGTCGGTTGGCTCCGTTCTGCAGGTTAATTCAGTGGCAGCGCTGCTCAGGTGCTTGGTGGCTCCAGGGCTGGCTTGTTAGCTGTGATCAGTGCTGGTGCTTCCTTTACGCATTTAGAAAGTTCACAGCAATTGGGAGTTCACAGCCACACTTCACATGACCTGCGAGGCCAGGTCCATGCTCATGACAGCCGCTGTGGTGAGCGGGTGCTGCCAGCAGCCCCCCGGCACCGGCCCTGGAGCCGCACAGTGAGCCCAGCAGCTCCCAAAGAGGCCACGTGCAGAAGCAGTTCTGCACCCACGCTGCTTAGAGGAGCGTTTTGTTAACTTCTCTTGAGCTCTACTGGAAGACTTGTCACCATCCGGTCCTTTGGCCAAGGCAGGCTGAGGGCTTCTCCTGTAGGTCCAGTTGGTGGTTATGGTGCAGGCAGCTGTTTGGTGCCTTACAGAGCAACCTGGTGCTGCCTGAGGAGCCCGACTCGCTGCGGACACTGCTGCTGTTGTGGATCCCGTGTTGTGCATTTCCCCAGCAGGCTCAGGCTGTTCTGGCCCTGGGCTGTGCCCTGCCAGGCAGCCTGGGCAGCAGCAACCCGAACACCAAAGCCCTGCTGCCACTGCGCTTTTTCCACAACGAAGAAAGCTGTCGGCTAACCAGAGCATTGTCTCACCTCTGCTGAGAGTTCAGCTGGCTCTGGCTGATGTTTTACCCATTCTCCTGTGCCCTTGCATTTTTCAGACCCATTTTTGGCAGAGCCTGGCAGCTGCTGTAGGTGGATTTTTGCCCTGGGCATGTGTGGGCCCCTTGGGATGGGATGGAGCAGCAGTTTTGTCTCATAGGATTTACAGGATAGGGTGTGAGTAGCTTAATTGTGTGTGGGGCTAAGTCCATGGTCTAACAGATGGGCTGGAAACCCTTCTGCTGTGCTGACAGCTCCAGTGCCCCATGTACTTCAGTGCACAGTCGCTTTAACAACAGCCAAAGTCATTGTAATTGAAAGAAAACAATATTTTAGACATAAGGGAAACAGGGCAATTTCCATTGGACAATGGTCAGAATGAAATAGCCGAAGTATGTGTGGTTGAGAAAGCAAAATAACGTCTCAACATTGCCAGAAAACATCTGTGTTCCTTGTCTGCTGTAAAGGATTTGCTGCTTACTGGAACAGCGAGTTCATCCGTGCCAGCAAGCAAGCAGACCAGCCAAATATAAACACAGTAAAACTCATACCGTTTCAGGGCATGAATGTACGAACAGATGAAAGTAGTGACAAGAAATAATGGAGGAGCTATGAAAACCTTAAGTATCCTAAAAAACTTTCACGTCTCATTAAGCAATCCACTTAGCCAGTGCCACATGGCTTTAAGGGAAACTGCAGCACTGTCTAGAGATGGAGGAGCTGCATTTTACAGCAGGAAAACTCTCACTAGCAGATTTAGCCTAATTCCCAGCAAAATAACCAATGAATCTGGAGAAGTGCTACATGTTCCCCCCCCACCAGGTAGCAGTCTTATTGGAAAAATAAGTCAAGTGAGTGGTTGAGAGGCAGTAGGCCACCTTGCTGAGCTGGTTCCATCCCTGTAAAATAAGATTGTGGTGAGGGCTGGGCTGGATGCGGGTGCAGCGGACTCAGGCTGGGGGTGATGGCTTCACCAGAGCATCTCCTTGTGCTTCTCCACAGGTCCGCCCTCCCTGCTGCACCTGGTGGCCTCCCCACGGGGACCAGGAGTAAGTGCTGCCCACGCGGGGCTGTCCTGCATGTGAGCCCTGCCATGCAATCACAGTGAAAATGCTAGCAAAAGAGGAGTGGAGAGCCAAGGGACACGGCTCCAAGTGTGTCTCCTCCGATCCATATAAACCACCTTTGCACAAGGTGCTGTAGCAGATGAATTTTAAAATACATACTTCTGCTACTTGTTTTTCTGCTTTATTCATGTTATTTGTTACTGGTAGTGCTAACAAAGATCGTTACCTCGGTGCGTTTGTTCTGGGGAGATTTTCTTCCACTGAAGCCCTCTTTCTTGCAAAGAAAGCTGTGCAAGCCCTACTGGGTGTGTGCCTTGTCTGCGCGGTTGCATTGCCGAGCCATGTGGGCATGGGCAGCAGCCAGTGGTGGTTCCGCATCACATAACGTGGTCCAGTTGCCGAGAATGTGTTCGAAGTCCCATTGACTGCTCGTCTTCAAGGCTACCAAGGCCAAGTAACGCCCAACGGGCAGCTAAAATCCACATTCGCGGAGGGAGCAAAATGAATTCTGCATACAACTTGCTGGACAAAATTCTCTGAGCTGCTTTCACACCCCAAATATATTTTTAAGGGCTGTTCTCGTTTTTGACAACCCAGATTTGCTGGGCACTATTGTCCCACGGTATGTGCTGACAATGACGCATGACTTCTTCATGGAGAGCTATCAGGATTTAAGATGAGCTATAAATACTGAAATCTCTCTATTTTTTTGTATCTTGATGCAGGGATCACTGCACACAAATATTTTTGATGAAATGCTTCATAGGACTGCATTGAACTGTTTGATCTTTCTACTGCATTTTCTTATTCCTCCCTTTGCAAGAGAAAGTACAGTACGGCAGCTAAAGAAAGAAGTAGAGGTGTGAACCCACAGGCAGCCAAGCTGTGCGGCTTCTCAGTGGAGCAGAGATACTGCTGAGCCAAATCTCAGAGCAAACAGCATCTGAGCTGCACGGACTGCTTGAAAAATAAGGGTTTTCTGGCCACCTAGCCTGTGGAGACTTCCTGCAGCGCAAGTTGCATCATGATGTTTCTTTACCTGCGAGGTGCTGGCACGTTCACAATAATTTTTTCCTTTCCAGTTGTCTCTCTCGCAGCTGTCGACCTCGCTGCAGGCCAAGGGCGAGCCCCCTCTGCCGCGGAGCAGCAGTGCCCCGGTGCCCCGGCCCCGCGGGACGCCACGGGACGCCTGCGTGCTCAGAGCCCCTGGCACAGCCCGCGCTGAGCCGGCTCTGCCCCGGCAGGCGGCAGGGATCACGCACCTGGAGGCCGACCTGCGCCCCGGCTCCCTGGACCCGGACGCCTCCGGCAGCGAGCAGCTGCGGGAGCTGCCCTTTGTGCCTGCGCAGGCTCCCATTGCGGCCGTGGGGCTGCCGGCTGGCAGGTGAGGCTCCGGCAGCGCCGGCTGGGTGATGCCGTGTGTGGGGCTGAGCAGCCTCCCCGGGCACTGCAGCGTGCTCCTGCACGCCAAGCCCCCTGAGGGAGGGCCTGGCTTGGTGCGACCGTTACCGCAGAACTCAGCCCCATTTCTCTGCCAGTTCCAGCACTGTGCTCACTCGTGCCTCACTGGCACTCCTGCACACCTCTGGCTTTCCAGAAATCCTGGACTGCAACAAGGAGCCTGTGGACATTACAGAGCCCCTGGACCCCACGAGCTTCAGTCCCCATCTGGAGGAAGCTGATACTCTACAAAGCAATGAAATAATCCTGCAGTTCCTTGCTTTCAGTAGGTAAGATCCCAAGCCTTCGTGGTAAAGTCTGTAGGTGGATTCAAGGTGCCTTTCAGGAGAGAATCCTCTTCCAAAGATGTCCACGAACTGCTTTTGTGCTTGAGCAGGAGAAGCCCTTGTCCATGTGCCGTTCTCCCAATGCCTGCCATGGAAGCAAAGCCCTGGCGAGCTTTAAAACAACATTATTGTTCTTTCAAGGCATTCTTAAAACATCTTCCAATTTTTTTTGTTCTATACGTTAGCCATGATGTGATATAAAACTAGTTAATGCAGGATTTCTACTTAAATGCACATTACATTGGGAAGCTGAGTTTGGAAAGCCTTTCTGTGAGGGTGGTTTTATCTTGCTGAAGCACTGCTCGCAGCTCTTCTGTAGATGGCAGCGCACTGTGCGAAGGTAAAATGCTACTTTTTGCTTGGCTCTTCCATCACAGCATATGGTAGAAGACAGCTGGAATTATGAAGCTTTTGGAAAGCAAAGGCAAACCATATGCCCGCTGTCTTCAAAGAAGTCCAAATACTTTTGATATTACTGATCTTCTCTTGTTCTTCTGCTTCTTGGTGGGTGACGAATGCATGAGAAAGGAGGAATTATGATCAGGAGGAAATGCTGGGTTATGGGCTAACCAAAACCACTCTTCTCTTGCTCAAGGGCTCCTCAGGATAGGGTGGAAGGGATGTGGCCGAGGACTGTGTTCCTTACCTTCCAGTTCTATCATTTTCCACCGGTCACCACACCACGGCTGCAGCTGGTCGACGTGGACAGCGAGAAGGCAGCCAGGTCAGCCACGCAGGCTCAGGTCCTTGTCCAGATGAACAAAGATGGGACCCCAAGCACTGGTAAGCTCTGTTCCTGACATGTCTTAGCATCCTTATGTGGCCTTTCCTCTTCAGGATTGAACAGGAGGGGTGTGAGAGGGTAGAAGAAGGAGCAGGAGGAAGATTGCCATGTCTAGGTGAAAGGGTTGATCGTGCAGTTAAAAGGCAGCATATTCATAATGGGCACAAAGTAACGAGTCTCTTCATGCATTTTCACTTGCTCAGCAGGATTCAGAGCTGAACTGGGTGCATGTAGAAAGCCCTGCAAGCTGCTATCACTTGCTGAGGGTGTACGCAGAGACCTTGGTGCTCCGGGAAGCGTGCTGCCCTGAAGGGGTGTGCAGCCTGAGGCATTTGAAGGCAGAGCTGCCTGCCTGCCCTGTGGAGGCTGGCTAGCCGGGTCGTTCTGCATTTGCTTCTTGTGTTGCCTGCCTTGTGCCTTCCTCTGAAGTATCTGGTGCTTACGACTGAAGGTGACGTGCCTGGTTCAAAGGCCTGCACATATTTATAAAGCGTTGAATTCTCATCATTCACCAAGCCTTGCCCAGGGGCTTAAAAGTACATCAGTCCTGAAGTCTTACTGCTGTTTCACATAGTCCTTCACATAGTTCATCCATAAACTTTTTCTGTGTATGGGCTATGCTATTATGGTACTGTACAAGGAAAAGCCACCTGGGAGGTTTAAACAACATTTACTGGTTCAAGTGGCATTTCTGTCAATCAGATTTAGGCTTGCCTCCAGGCCAAGGGAATGGACTGGTATCTGCTTTAGTAGCAAACCGCCATTAGTTTGTGACATATAATTAAAAATGTTCAAATGTCAAACCATGAAGTAAAACATCAATAAGTATTGGTGACATGATTCAGATATTTAGACTGCAGACTCCGGCTGTAGTTAAGTGTATTTAAAAAGATAGGCAACACATTAAAATGAAGTGCCTCGTGTGATCTAATCTGATTCTCTGAGCAAAATGGTTTTTTTGTTTTTGTCTCCGAAATTTTTGTCCCAAGAGACACCAAGCAGTTTCAGTTGATAAAGCTCCTTCTCCATCTGGAATTATTAATGGCAATGAGAGAGGTCTGTACAAACTGAGGATTTTTGTGGAGGTGGTCATTCCCAGGGTGAACCTGGTTTCTAATTGACTGGGTTTATTAAGTTGAAAGCACACTGCACAGGAAAGGAGAGGTCTGGGTGCTGGCGATGGGTGATGTAGGTCCAGTTTCTGTTGTACCATTCTGGTTCAGCTAAGGCAGCTTGATATGTGGGGCTCCTGGATTTCCTTGTTCCCTGTGACAGTGAGCTTGTGAGCAGGCAGGGCTCGCTGGTCCCGGCTCACATGGGTGCAGCCCTCTGAGGTTTATTTTTCATCACCATGCTCCATTTCTTGCAGGAGCCCCGGGACTGCAACTGAAGTACATGGTGGATCCCGCTTTCCTGAAACCCGGGGAGCAGCGCTGGTTTGTGCGCTACCTGGCTGACCACAGCCTTCAGATTGACGTTTGGGATGGAGACTCTTTGCTTCTTGTTGGGTCTGCTGCAGTTCCTTTGAAGGTATGGAGCCTCTCTCCTTAAGCTTTAATGACTGCTAACAATGAAGGAGAACTCCTGCTTAGCATGCAAGGGTTTTAAGGAAGAGCCTGACTTTTTCTTCTGCCCCATGTTGAGATGCTGTTAGATTACCCTAGAGTCTTTAGTAATCAAGTTTTTATCAGCCACTCTGTTTAACTGAGACTGATGTCAATCTGACAAGCCTGTAATCACAGGATTTGTCATCTTATCCTTGAAAGCAGTGGCAAAGCATTAACTTTCTTCCCTGGAACTTCTGCAGTATGCTAGAGCTTACTGGATAAAAAAAAAAAAAATTAAAGCAGACCTAGGAAATGCAGAAACATCTTTATCCAGATCTTTTAATCTCTCAGATCTGAGTTGCCCTAGTAACTAGTTACCCTAATGCCTAGCTGTTATCCTCCTGGGGAGCAGTTGCAGTGAAACAATTTCACCAGCAGCAGCCTGTGGAGGAAATGCATCCGCTGTTGTTGTGGGTGGCAGAAGAATCTTTGTGCCAGGGCTTCCAGTGGATCCCTGCGAGCACAGTAGCATCTGTCCTCGCTCCGGCCGGGGGCCTCAGGGGTGGGTGCTACCTGTCTTTGCTTTCTTCCCCAGCCCCTGCTGCGCCAGGGCCGGCCGGCTGTCAGGACCCTCCACGAGCTGGAGGTGGCCACCACTGAGTACGAGCAGGATGCGACGGCGGCGGGCAGGGACGCGCTCTGGCACGGAGCGGTGCGGCCCGTGGGCGTCCGCGTGGCGGTGAGGGGCCGCCTCCACCTCTGCCTGGCCAACGTCGGTAAGGGCCCCGTTTGCCTGGCTTCCCCCCGGCGGTTGCACCCAGCCCTCTGAGCCCCTTCCTGGCTGTGCTTGACAGGGCACGATGCCTGGCTGGAGCACACGGCTCTAATTGCGTTTCTGAAGTCCATCAGTCGGTAGCAGAGCGGAGCTAGAAGCCACCGTAGCGGTTCTTGCTTTGGTCTCTGGTGGTGGTGCTTTGTTGTTTTATTGGGTGGTAACGTGCAGGTGTCTCTGTGCAGTAGCAAACAGCTTGTGGACAAACAGTCTGCAGCAAACAGCTGCAGCCGTGAGGATGCAGCCAGAGGATTTAGGGTGGAGGTCACCTCCCGGTGGGCTTTAAACTGCTCCTGACCCCGCGCTTGTAGAACCTCAGCACAGCGCAGCTCTGGCAGTGCAAGGCAGTGGGCACTTGGCTCAGTCTCACTGCGGGTCTCCGACGTCCTGGGCTGTGCCATCTTTCCCTGCTGTTCCCACTGCATGGCTTACACGCTATCTGTTGGAAGCAGAAAAAAATCCTCTGACTTCAGGGTCACTTCTGTGAGCACGTCTGTGCCTGGCTTCCCCTGCAGCAGAGCAGCGGGGCCTGATGTCCCACTCCAGGGCAAACGGGGCTTTCTGCTCCCCTCCTGGGCTGGGTGTTTGAAGTCCAGCAGAAGATTGCGTGGGGTCAGGGCAGCATTGGTGCTGAAGTGAAACGCCAGGATGAAACTGCTGTAATCCTTAGTGATACTTGCAAAATGCTTTTATTCTAGAAAATTAAAGCATTCCTATGCTATCCCAAGAAAGGTTTTGGTCCCCGGATTTTGCCCTGTGACTGGGGAAGGCAAATACTGGATGTGCCCTGGTGCAGCTCTGACTCCAGAGCTTGAGTGAGCTTCAAGGGCTTGGGAAGGCAGCAGAGCCACAGCTCCGTCCTGCTGTGAGCTGCTCGGTGTGGGCTCAGGGGACGCTCGGTCGTGGAGGGAAGCACGCGGCCCTGTGGTGCTGCTTGCTGTCTGTCCCTCCTGCCTGCCTGCTCGCAAACGTCCAGCGTAAGGCGGCTTTGAGGCCGATGGGATGGAAACAGTGACGCACAGCTGGGTGCTAGCAAATACCACGGAGGAACAGGCGGCATGCACAAAGCTGTCCCTGTCAGAAAACTGAGCTTGTAAGGACGTTATTCTTCCCAGAGTGTACTGGGTACTTTTTTAATGTTTAATTCACTGTCCTATAAATGTGCAGTGGCTCCAGGTTTTAAACTCTTATCTTCAGAAGAAAGATTAGCTCCATTATAAGATATCTTAAATTGTCATTTTCATACTTTGTCTGCAAAAGGACGATAAGCTCCTGGGAAGGAGAATCTGAGATTCAAAAATCCAAAGAGGTTTAACTCAAACCTGGCAAAAGAAGGGAGAAAGAAAACAGCGTTCCAGGACAACAGCTATCCTTTGATTTCTGTCCCTTTTTTCTTTTTTCCAAATTTATTTCCAAATTCAAAATACCATTAGTAGGTTTCTGAGAGTTCTTTACAAAATTTGGTCTAAGGCATTAAGTGGCGAAGCTGTTTTGTGAATGGAGTGGTGTTGATTGAGCTGTTTGGAGAAGGAGCATTTGGCCAAGGAACAGTATTTCTCATTCAGGTCTTCAGCTCAGGTGCATGTAGGTGGTCTTGCGCTGAGCGTATTTCAGGTGGCAATGTCACTGAAATCTGAATCCCTCGCAGAAAGGCAATGCAGAATAATTGCAACTGGTGCTCTGAGTCCTGTCACACAGGTCAGTGCTGTGCTTTCTGGCCACCTGCTGTGGCTGCAGAAACTTGGGTACTTCTGCTGAAACTTCACAAAATACAAATTGAAATCGGAGCCAGTTACAAAGGTCAGTGGTAAATCACTCACGATGTCCCAATTGCTTTTTAGTAGGAAACTGCTCTGTCACTTACAGAAAAGATATATGGAGTGCAATAGCAATAGGATTCCAGAGGGATCATCATAAAACGTAGAGAGCATTGTAAGCAACGAGATATTTGCTTCTGCTTTTTTTTTTAAATTGTCTGTATAGATCTGCAGTGAGGATAAAATCTACTGGAAAATTTTATGACAATTTAAGAAATATATGACAATATAAGGAAAAAAAGTGGGAAAGTTATTTTCTGATAAATCCTAGTGGGTAAGCCTGTGCTGGCTGTCTTATTTCTGCATTGGCCTGAGCTTCATGTGTGCTTTCTTTAGCAACAGTGATGCCCTGGGCGGGGATGCTCATGGGGACAGGGCGGGCTCCAACACTGTCTCACGGAAGGAGGAGCTGTTGCCAGTCCTGCCTGCTCGGTGTCCGCTCTGGTTGGCTGTGACCTCCTGCTTGGTGGCAGTCCGCTGCCACGTGCCACTGGTGTGGGTCCTGGGCTGGAGCGGCTGAGGTGCTGGGGTAGAGGCAGGAGCAAGAGATCCAAGCTTAATTTCTTGTTTTGACTGGCAGCTGTGGAGCAGGGGCTGCTGTTGGGGCTCCGGGGGGAGCACAGCAGGAAAGCCATGCTATAGCTGGGTGGGCACATAGGCAGTCCCCACGGAGGCGTTGCAGGACATCCCCCAGAGATGGGGCTCACCCTGATGTCTCTTTGTGGCAGGCCACCCCTGCGAGGAGGCCCTGGGGAGCGTGAGATGCCCATTGCCGTTGCGCACACGCCTTGTGCCCTCGCTGGATGGCGTCAGCAGCCTGCACGGCGGCAGCTTGCTCTGCCTGCATGCTGGCGGAGGTGAGTCCTGGCTGCGGGTGGCTGAGCCTGTGCTGTCCCTATTGTCCCCAGCTGGCTGGGGTGATGGCTGCAGCACGGGGCCGTACCCCCCACGCCACACTGGTGACCTGAGCGCTCTCCCCGCAGGCGTGAGGGTGTCACGGGCACGCAGGCTGGCCGAGGTGGATGGCGAGCTGGCGGCCTTGCTGTGTAGCCGCCGGCCGGAGGCGAGCCCAGCCTCCCCGCATGCCCCCCGCGAGGCCGTGGCCGTCCGGCGGCGCAAGCTGCGGCGCATGGAGCTGGTGCGGCAGCAGGAGGACGCTGGCGGGAGGACACCCCAGTGCATGGTGAGGATGGGGACCAGGGTGTCCTGGCAGAGCTCGTGGTGGCTCTGGGCTCACTGTCCCCTTCTTCCCCACAGGGCTGGCACGAGCAGCGCCTGCGGCACTTGCGGGACCTGCAGGTCATTGACGCCTACCGGGAGCGCACCAAGAGCGAGAGCATCTCCCAGATGCTCAGCCAGGCCATCACCGCCACCCATACTGTCTATGCAGTGCTGGGGACAGCTGAGTTCTTTGAGTTCACCCTGAAGAACCCCTACAGTGTTCAGCACACAGTGACGATCGAGGTTGACCACCCTGAGCTCAGGTAGTGGCCAAAAGCCACCCCTGTGTTTTGTGCTCATGGTGCCTGGGCTGGGGTCTGTCCCCATGGGTAGGGGCCTGTTCTCACTGTCTCCTCCTCACTTTGGTGCTGGAGTCCCCTCCTGCCACACGTCTGGAGCAAAGGGCCAGGGACAATGGGGTGGAACCAGCTCCCAACCAGTTCTCACTGACAGCTCTTCCTCTTGCTCCTCCAGTGTCATACTGGACCCGAGGGAGTGGCGACACTTCAAGGAGCTGACCAAGACAGCTACACCGCTGGAGGAGGACATGTTCCACCTTCGTGATGACCTTAGACCTCAGGTCTACCTGCGTCCCAAGGAGACCGTCCACATCCCGTTCAGATATCAGACGTTCTCGGCAGAGCCGGCTGTCATGGCGGTGCCGGTATGCTGGGAGCTGTGCTGTGCTCGGGCGCTGCCACGCATCCGCAGAGCAGGTTGAAGGGAGGCTCCCGCCTCCTCTCTGCATCATGCTGGCTGGCTGTATTGCCCCGCCTGTTTTACCCCATTCTGCACTATTTCCAGTAGGAAGCGGAGAATTGTATCAGTAATTGTTTCCCTCTGCTTTATTTTCTTGCATAGTGTAGGCTTGTTCTGACCGCGTGGTAGAATTGCCAAGGAACTATTGATTACGTGTAGTGGGGCTTCCTCCTGAGACAAACTGCTCTGTGTCCCTCAGGGGCCAGCAGGGCTGAGTGCGGGGGACGACGCAGCCACCACCTCCTCCTGGCAGCCTGGGGCCGCGCAGACGAAACACATCCAGGTGCGAAGCAGGGGAAGGCCGCTCGGGGGGCCGGTGGCTGTCAGCAGCCTGGGAGCTGCAGGCGGGGTGCTGAGCCCTCTGAGTTATTTCTTTGCCTGCTGCTGAGCTGCTCCTCCACTACCTCGGCAGGTTGCTTTCCGCGTGAGTGGCGGGAAGCCCATCGCGCTGCTGCAGGTGAAGGTGGAACCCCGGCCCCACGTGGTGGACCAGACCTTCCGGTTCTACCACCCTGAGCTGACCTTCCTGAAGAAGGCCATCCGGCTGCCGCCTTGGCACACTCTCCCAGGTGACACTGGGGACTGGGCGGGAAACACTGCGCGTGGCTGGGGTTTAGAGCCTTCCTTTGTGGGATGAGGGAATTAACCCAATTAGTGGGCTTCCGCCGTTCGTACAGTGGGCTCTGATATCAGGAGGCCTTCCTGAAGGTGCGAGTGGCATCCAGAGAGCAAGTTTCCACCATCAGGGACAGGTTCTCTGCTTCCTTACGTCTTCAAGACCTTGCATGATTTTGCTGTGGCCTGGGGCTCCTCTGCTGGATTTTTATCCATCTGCTTGTGTTGATCTTATGTTTCATTGAAGCAGTATGACCCGGTAGTTCTCTAGTAGCTTAACATAAGGGTTTCTAGTTTACAGCTGCATGGTGGTGTAGAGTAAAACATAAACAGAGAAAATGCTAAATACTGTTTCATCTGTGTCTTTCTTCTTCACAGGCACTCCGGCAGGGATGCCGGCTGGGGAGCCCGAGATGTATGTTCGCTGCAGTGACCCTAACATAATTTGTGAAACCAAAAATATGGTACCAGTTACACTTAGACGTCAGTTTATCTTTTGTATCCGTCTGCTGTGGTTTGTTGTTTTAATCAGTAGAGAAATGCCTTGCACCCATGGCAGCATCTCGATTTATCAGTCTATAGTAATGAAATACTGGCAGTGATTAAGCTGGAATTGCCCTTTATTCCCAATTAAAATGAGCTGCATTGTTTTTGCAGTTGAAGCCTAATGTTGTACCTTATCACATCATGCAGCAGCCTGTACTAGCTTGTCCTTTTGAGGAAATACTAAACAATTCAAAATGCTGGTGAAAAGAAGCCTTTTCTCAATGCGCTGGGTAGACGTTTTCCCCTCTGCTTTGTATCCACAACTGTTGGAAGGCGTGAGATGCATTAACAGTGTGTTCTCTGTGAATGGGCAGCAAAGCTGCTCTCCGGCGCTGGACCGCTTTTTCCTCTGTTGAATGGTGCTCTGGAGGTGCAAAGGACCATATTACAGGAGATGTGTGTCTGTATACATATGCTTTATCTGCTGACTCCTTTGTGGTGTCTTCCTGTAGTGTAAATATTTCAAGATGGGTTCCAGCCCCCTTTCCCTCCTGGCCTGGTGCAAACACACTGAAAATCAATACTGGTGTCTTCTTTACTTCGTTACTTTTTGGATCAAGCCCTAGAAGTTCTTCACCTAGAAGTCACTTTGTGTTTCTCCCCAAGTGCAGCTTTTGTTTTATAGTTCCTAGCAAAGGTTTGAAGTTTGCAGGGCTTTCTTTTCTGCTGGTTGAGATAGAAATGAAAAAATAAATGTGTGCCTATAAAAGCAGATGATAATGAAGGGTAGTTGCTAATTGCAAGGGTAGTTGCAGGAATACGTTCATGTGGTAATTGGATTATGGCTTGTTAGAAAACTTGGGGAAAATTTGCCAAAATTTGATTACAGATGCAGACCTGGAATGTGATAGTCATTTGTATCCTCTTTTGTAATTAAAAATACTGGAAGAGCTCAACCAAGCTGTGTAATAACTTAACATAGTTTTTAACTAGATCCTGAAAGCATCTGCTTTTGTAAGTGGGTTGGTGGTGGTTTTTTTTTCCATTAATGGAAAGGAAACCCTGGAGTCCTCATTAGCTGGTTTGATCTCTAGGTTAACTATTCTAACGATGCTCTCATTTCTGTACGCAGGGTCCCGGGGAACCACAGGACGTCTTCTTAAAAGTAGCTGGAGGACCAAGCCCGCAGATCAAAAAGTTCTTTGTTGCTATTTATACGTAAGTAGCAGAGCCCAAAAAGGGAGAAGGAAAAACACCCAGAGCACACAGCAGAGCAGGAGGGGTGTTTGTGCAGATGTTTCCTTGCTCGCTGGTTCCCATGCCCAACTTGCTTCCCTGACAAGCAGAGAGCTGGGCTGGAGGCTTCCCAAAATACCTGTTGGCAGTTTTTGTTTTTTAATCTTTTTCTCTAAATAAGCTGTCTCCCATGCTAGACCATTTCCAGTGTGCAGGCTCTCTGCATTAAATGGTAGTGTTGCATTAGCTTTGGGAATGGGTAAGACTAAAGTTCTTCTGAAGACATTTGCCCAGAGTGCGGTGTTGGCTTGGGGCAGCCGATGCTCGTGTCCCAGCAGACCCCTTTCATGTATGGTGCCAGTGTTGTTTCATTGCCCCCAGCCCTGAGCGCTGGTCCGGTGTCGCTGCTGCAGGGACGCCTGGCTGGCCGCGCCGCTGCGCATCTGGCAGTTCTACCTGCACTCCCTGCAGCGCCTGGATGTCAGCTGCACGGCCGGGCAGCTCTCCCGCCTCGCCCTGCCGCTGCGCGGCACCCGTGCCCTCCGGAAGGTGAAGGCCTACTCCTCGCATCCCCACGAGCTGAAGGTAACCTTGCCGCTGCCCTGAGTGCTGTGAAACCAAGGCTTCTTGCCTGGCGGGAGCTAGACGTCGGGGTGGGCTGAGGGTTTGGGAAATCCTGCACGGCTGTGACAAGGAGTGGACTTGGCTGGCAATCCCAGTGAAATAAACTCTCGGAAATGAAACGCATCCCGTTTGAAATTATGAACAATTTACTGTCATAGAGTATTTGTGATAATTACCTTTTGATTAAAGCTGTCATGTGTAGGATCATTGGTACAAAGCCCCAGAGGGCAAATTTTCTGCATTAATGAGACTATCTGAAGACTAATAATTTCTTTAGAATTCATTTAGTCATAATTGTAAATGTGAATAATAACAGGAACAAAAACTCTATTACTGTCCCATAAACAAATGAAAAAATCTCAACTCTAAGACTGAAAAAAGGAGTGAGTCCCATAGAGCTGGGAAGGAGTTTATTTACCACAAGTTTTTCTTTTCCTTCTTTCCTGATTTAGAAATCTCTTGGTAGCCTAAAAAGTGTCAGTTACTTTAATATGTCAAAGTCTTTTTACTGTTTCAGGCAGGAAGCTCCAGCAATGCGTACAGCCCACCCTTCCCTCTGCACAAGCCAGGCAGTTTGCTAATGCATATTGTACTGACAGCTCTTGCAGAAAAGTTTTTTAAGCAGCAGTAGGATTTTTACAAAGACTGGTTAAAAAAGGACAAGTATAACCCAAGCACCCTTGGCAGGCTTTCACATGCCTCCCTTTAAAAGGGAGGAGGTGTTGGAAACATCATGGTACATAAAAAAAAAAAAAGGGGTGGGGGGAAGAAAGCTGAGGGACTGCCTCTGCCCTCTGTCATGACAGCATTGCACACTGGCCATGCTGAGGGCAATGCATTTGATCCTGCAGCACCACTCAAAAGCAAGCAGTGAGGGTGAGAAACGGTCCAGCTGTTGGAACAAGCACTGTTAACATCCATTTGAATGAGCAAAGTGCGGGTTGGTGTTGGCACAAGGACTGTAACGCAGCCAATCCCAGTTTATTAGTGTAGGTGGGATTAAATATTCGTGTCATAGGTGCACATTTTTTAAAGTGTAATCAGATCTAATTTGTATTCCAAGCTGGATGTTACAGAGGTGCAGATTCCTTCCCAGCTGTTACTTGCCAAGGATGCTAGCCTGTTTTTCTAAAATGTTCCTACAATGATCTGCATACGAGTTTGTCTTCATTTATTCCTCTGCTACCTCTCAGGCAGGGAGTTCCTCTATTTTTTTTACTTTTATTTTTGTTTTTGTGATATGGAGCATTATGAACTGAGCTCTGAGGTTCTGGTGGGACCTTCTGATCATTCCTCTTGTGAGAGACAGACAGACGGCTGCTGCCAGCCTAAACAGGCGTTCTGCCACTGCGGTTTGCTGCTGCTCCATGCTATTTGTTTTCTGCAGGTGGATCCGGAAGGAGTATTTGTTTTGCCCCCAAACGGTGTCCTAGACCTGTACGTTGGCGTGAGGCCCCGGAGAGCTGGCAGCAGGTTCATCTACCTCAACCTGGTGGACGTGGAGTACCACCAGCTGGTGTCCTCCTGGCTGGTCTGCGTCTCTTGCAGGCAACCGCTCATTTCTAAGGTACGTCAACTTGCAGTGGATAAATGTGCTGACTGAGGGCCCAGCTGGACTGGAGGTCTCATCCTGCCAATAACCCGGGGCTGTCTGCTACTTATTACTTTATTTACGTCTATTTTTTGGCCCTTGTCACGCTGGCATCCACTTTCTTCCTCCTTGCATAAGAAAGGGTGCATGCCGGGTGCTGTGCAGCTGGGAAGCAGTCCTGCTGTGCTATTGATCTCTGGATGAGTGCTTGGTCTTCTTGCCGACACTTCCATTATTCTGAACTGTCATGGACAAGGATCATAAAGCCAATTTCTGAGAATTACTGACAGATTAGAGATTAACTGTCCTCTTTGAGTTAATCTCCTAAAGCAGTATTGCAGAGTAACTCCAGAGCACTTGTCTTTACCTGCCAGAATTGCAAGAACGTTGTATTTCTGAACCCAGACAGCTGTTCAAGAAACACTGACCTCTGGTAGAGCCAGAGGAATGGCTGTGATGAGGAGGATTTCTTTTTCTGTATGAACTCTTACCTATTCTTCCTGTTACTATTTCTGTCTCCCCATTTCACTAAGGCACTGGAGCACGCATTTAGCCCTCCAGTGCTTGAATAATCTCACTGAAGACCATCATAAAATGTCTTTCAGACTGTTTTGAAGGCAATTCTATGCTGAGGAATGTCAACTCTGAAGTATACCCAGTTGTGAAATTAAAGTTACAGCATGCTGCTTTCTATTAGCACTGTGCTGGCTTAGGACTTTGCTCAAAGATAGAAAATTAGATTTCCTAGTTAATGTGTTCATTTTTAAAATGTTTTCCTGGAACACTCTGTACTGGGGGAAGTTAAGATCAGCATTTAAACTGATGCTGCGTTGCTCCTGATGAATGCCAGCCCCTCTCTCCCTGTGCTCTGTCATGTTACCTGAATTAGCACCACGGCTGTCCCTGTGGAAATAAATTAATTAGTTGGAGAATTAGTTGGCCAGTCCCAGCAGCTCCCCTGGCCCTTTGTCACTCAGTCTCACGGTTATTTCTGTGGATGTGGTGATGCAAACTGCAACTTGAGGAGGATGCTTTCACTCAGAGGTTGTTTCATTTTTTCCAGATGGTAGAGATCAAGTGTTACATGTAGAAGGGGAGAGGAAGGCAGGACATAGGGCAGTGTGCCCCCCGAGGTCCCCCTCAGGGAGCAGGCAGCTCCCTGTGTCGGCAGCCTTGGCTGGGTGAGGCTGCTGCCGTCGGTGTCCTCGGAGCAGGTCACTGCGGGGCGATGCTGGCTGTGCCCACTGTGCCCACCTAGGCTGGGCAGCCTCAGCTCTGTCCCCCCATGAGCAAACCTGCCCGGCCTGGGGTAGCTCTTGCGAGGGTCCTGGGCGCTGGGTAGCTCCTATGGGGGCATGGCAAAGTGGTCCAGGACCCCATGTCTCTGTCCTGCTTTGTTTCGCCCTCTAAGAATAAAAATCAGCAAATGATTCTCTGTGTTCAGCTGGTAGGAGATCCTGCTCGTCTCCTCTGGCATGGTTTGTCACATGGCACTGATGCTGCTACCCTGTCTTGTTCCTGTGCTTGTACAGGCGTTCGAGATAACGCTCCCCGTGGGCGGCGGGAGGGGCTCCAACAAGCGCATCACCTACACCAACCCCTACCCCGCGCGGAGGGTGTACTTCCTGGGCACCAGCCGGCCTGACCTGCTGCAGTTCAAGGAGGACTCCTTCGAGGTACCCTCCTGCTGGGTCCCCTCCTGTGAAACCCCTGGGAGCTGCCGCCCTCAGCCGCGCCTGGCAGTGCGAAACCTCCCCGTGCCGGGGCAGCCGCAGGGCTCACTGGCGGAGGAGGCAGAGGAATGCGCCCTGTGGGAAGGGGCACCTGCGGCACAGGGCTCTGCAGAGAGGGGAGGCGGGCTTGCTGGGGGCCAGCCCAGAGGGCTGGGGCTGGCTGCACGGGTGTATTTGTGTGGTTCTGCTAACCTGGTGAGGACAGGCGTGTTGAGGAGGCAGTGCTCGGGTCGTGTCTTCCCTTCTCCCGCGTGTTTTCCCGCAGGTTGCTGGTGGGGAGGTGTACACCATCGGCTTGCGGTTCGCCCCCAGCCAGAGCACAGGTGAGGAGGAGATTCTGATCCACATCAATGACCACGAAGACAAGAACGAGGAAACCTTCTGCGTGAAGGTTGTCTACCAGTGAGGCAGGCAGGGCACTGTTCCAGCAAAGCGGCAACTTCTGTGGTGTCCGCCACAGCTCCCCAGCAGCACCGACTCATCTCATCTGCGCGTCCTCTGTTCTGAATCCCCCTTGACTGTGTTGTTTGCAAGCAGGTGACGTGCTGAGCTCCTCAGGGAGCCCAGCCCCGCACAGGCGAGGAGCCCGCTCCCTGGTTCTCCCCTCACCACTGGCGAGCCGTCAGGTCTCGCTGGCCTTCTGGTGAGCCCCGGTGATGGCGCGTAGTCCTGGCTGCCCTCCGTCTGCTCCAGATGGGAAGGATGAATGTATTTGCTACTGTGTGTCACAACTGCAGAAGAATGTCTTTATTTTTGTTAAGCATTATATGTTTTAAGTGTTTGAATGGTTTTTTAACTTAAAGTTTGCATATCTCACTGCAGAATATTTTTGAAGTATTTTATACTCTACATTGAATTTTGTACAAACTGAAACAGTTTTCTGGAGTTATTAATGCTTTTTATTCATTCTAGATCAATTAAATTTGCTGCACAGATCTGACGGAGCATTGTGGTGTTTCCTTCCGCTGGAAGTCAGAACCATTCGAGTCCCTTTCCAGTGGATGCTGATGCAAGTACTGGGCTTGCCTTGTCCTCGGTGGTGTGCACCACCGGCTGCACCTCGGTGGGGAGCACCCGGGGTCCCCTGCCTTTCCCCGACTGCCCCGGCAGCGGCTGCGGGCACGGTGCCAGTGCCAGCCCCTTTAGCTCGCCTGTGTCAGGGCTGAGTCTTCAGCAGTGGGGTGAGGAGAGGCCCTGGGGGGCTGCCCGTGGGCTCCCCGCTGCAGGAGCCTCCTGTGTCATACCTGGACATGTGAGTCCCAGTAATTACAGGAAAATAACACGTGCACTCACATGTCTTGGACTGAGGAGGGATGGCCCTCTCCCAATATGTTTTAATCTTGTTTGCTAGGTACTAAAAAGCTCCTACTATTCCTCACTAGTTTATACTGCATTTATTTCTGTTAAGTCATAGTCATTAGTACTCAGAAAACATCAAGCACACTACCTAATTTTCTGATCACTCCATTTTCGCTAATGGATTAGAAGGAAATGGCTGAAACGCGTCCTGCTGATTGTGAGTCTGGCAGGATTTTAATTTATCGGCCCCTTTTTACAGCACTGACTTGCATTTGGCCTTGACATATAACTATTGGAAATCCACAGCAAGTTTTACTGAGGAGAAGATTCATTATAGTCACTGTGTGGAGGAAAAAAATGAGGTGAGAACAAAGGCAGATGAGCAAAGGAGATAGGGAGAGGTCTCAAGCGGAGGTGGATGGGGCCTCCAGGCCCTGTGATCTTCCACCGTAAGTGTCTTGGTACCTCGCTCCTTTTGCAGAAATAGACGTCCTCAGATCTGATACGGTTGTTGAGCGCTTCAATTAGCTAATGCTGCTGGGAGCAGCAGGCGATGAGCATGAGCCTGGAGTGGTGCAGGGTCCCGGGCTGGGAACTGCTCGTGTTGCTGCAAGGCCACAGGAAGAAAGCCTGTGAAGTCCCAAATAAAAACTTGTGCAAGATAGCTCACTGGCTTTTGAGTTCAGTTTTGGTTATCTTGTGATTTCTAGCAAAGGATCGATGATACGGTATTTTGCTATTTACTTTCCTGACAGTTATTTGGGAGGTTTTAATATCTGGGGCACCTGCCCAATCTGCAAATTTTGGATAAGCATGCTGAAGGGGTAGGCTCATGTTGCAGCTGAAATCCCTGTTTGATTAAGGCTTTGCCTGTTGCATTTTCACCAGCTGTTCATGACTGGTTACCAACATCGTCCCTTCTTGGTGTCCCTCTGCCGCGGCTGCTGGCGGCAGGCAGGGTCCCGATGAGCAACCGCCGACCCGGCAAGATTTATGTGCACGTGAAAGCCGTGTGGCTGCTCTTTACGGGGTATTAGGCTGATGAATTAGTAGCCCCAATTAAGTCATGTGCTGAGTTACTCTGCCTCCCTAGAACTGATCGGAAATGACAGCTAATATTTTAAAAATTATTACACTGTCTACAGCACAGAGAGGCCCCTAAGTTGGGTTATTAAAGTAGATTAGGTGAATAATTTTCATTACGTTTTCATATAACAATATTTCTTAAGAATTATGAATGAGTTGGTGCTTTATCCTTGGCTGCTGCAGACAAGGAAGCTCCATAGGTGTATTAAGCGCTGCACGTTTATAGCAGCAAGTAAATTATTTGCTGGTAGGAGCGTGAATGCCGACGCAGGGATTTGAGCTAAACTGGCGGCTCAGCAGTCGGTGTGATTGAACGTGATCAGGCGCTGCGCTCTGCAGCTCTCACTGGCAGATGTAATTAAGATACGCGGTGCCTGCCCACGGGCAGCGTTGGGCACCAGCCCTGTGGGCAGAGGCGCGGGCAGGGCTGCCCGGCCAGGCTGTCCGTCAGTCCGTCTGCCTGGCTCGCGTGCAGCTGCAGGAGCCTGCAACTTGGCGTGCCGTGTCTCACTGCTTTTATGCAAACTTCCTTTTAGCCAGTGTGCTAATTAATCCCGAGCTGATAGGCAGGTATTAATCCGAAGGAGGGTGCTTTACCAAAAGCTGGGCAGCACGCTGGGTAGCGGTCTCTCTAACCTGCAGCACTGTTTTAAGCAACCCGCTCGTCTGCGGAGCAAGAATTCATCCCTTGTCAACGGCTTAAGGGTACGCCCGAAACTGCCCTGCAGAGCAGTGTGCCCTGCCGGGGAGGCTGGCCCGCGCCGCCTCCCGTCCGGGCTCGGTTAATGCTAACGGCTTTGTTGCAGATGACGAAGCGGTAATGAGATTACTGAATTATTTACACACGCTTCTGCGTTTAGCAGCACGGCTTGAAGGTGAGCGCGGGGAGCAGCGGGGCTGGTGCAGTTCCAGTGCTGCCCCACAAACCGCGGGTCTGTGCCCCCCAGGGAGGTACTGTGGGGGTGCATGTGGGGACGAAAAGGAGCAAAAAGGAAATGGGGTGAGAGCAGGGCGGGCAGCGGCGGGCGGGCATCGTGCCCGCGCAGTGGAGCCAGCACGCGCGGTGAGCGCTGCAGTGATGGTTCCTCCCTCCGTGATGCTGCTTCCCGACAGTAACTGCAAAGAGTTTGTGCTGTCTCTAGGTAATCCGGCACTACCAGAACATCCCCTTAACAGCGGATGAGATGGAAGCCCTCAGCTTTTTCCTCATTTTGTTGCCAGCCTAGCTCCAGGGCATCTCGCAAAGCTTTGGTGTTTCCTTCTCCCCTACATTTCCAGTGAGAGAAAGGTGAAAACCAAGCTCCCTTTCCCAGCCCAGAATACATTTCTTATGGCACGCAAAGTACCATAAATCTTTGAGGGGCTTTAATGTACCCTGCTGCTGCCCATTAGTTTGTTCTCACTACATTAGCTTTAATTAAACAATGTACTTTCCTTGAACGCAAATGAAACCTGCCAGCCAGTTAGGACCCGGTTTAAGGGCACCAAAGAGGGGCAGCCCTGGGGTCGGTGCCACAGAAGCCCTCCCTCGGGCTCCGAGAGGGCTGAGAGCCTCGGCCCCTGAGAACGCAGGGGCTGCTGAGGCTGCAGCACGGGAGGAAGAGGAATGAGCAGCGCCCGCTGCGGGCGCCTGCGCTCTCTGGGGCAATGTCAGGGGCGGAACGATTGTGCTGCTTTTGTTCACGCTTGCTAATGAAGTTGTCCCCGTTAATGACAATAAACTCATATCACCGTGTGCTTAACATGCAACTTATTATTCTCTTCCCATTTCATTCATGTCAGGAAGAAAATTGGATTCCAGTAATGACATAATTAATTCACCCTAAAAATCTCGGCTCGCATCTCATCACTGAAACACGCAGGGAAGAAACAATTTGGAAATACTTTCTTGGTCTTAATAACTCTCATGACCGCTGTGCTCTCTCCAGGGACGCAGGAGCTCTTTGGAGGACCTGAGCGTCGCTGCCTTTGTCTCTTGGCCACTTGGACCTGGGCAGGGTCGATCGGGGGGCGGGAGGCTGATGGAGATGTCCTGGCACTGGTGCTGGTCTCTGGGAGAGGACCGCGTGCGCCCGCACGTTGGCATTCTGGCACAGCTATGCACTGGATGTAGCAGCACGCCTGCTTCCGTGGGCCGGTGCCCTCCCTGCTCCCAGCCCTGGCGTGTGCTGTGTGGCAGATGCGGTGGGTGGTGGGACAGATGATGAGTGATTGTGCTGGTGAATCAAAATGCTAATGGGCTGAGGCTTTCCGAGGCCTCTTGGTGCAGCATGCAGGGAACATATGCTCAGAGAAACCTTACAAACTGCTGCTTTTTCCTGCTGCTCCTTCAGAGCTTTGTTGCAGCCCGTCCTCCCTCAGCCTCACAGCGCTGACGTTTCTTGAGGAATGTAAATTGAACGCTCCAGAGTGACTCTTTAATTGAGCTAATTTTATAGGGGTCACGTGAAGGTTGCCGAATTGACTAGAGGTGAAAGAAGGAACTCTCTGAATCTCTGCCAGCTGCTTAATCCAGCCTTTGAAGGCTTCCCATGTCTCATTTTGATTCCACTTATGCTCTTGCCTCCCTGTGGGACTGTGTCCTGGCTGAGATTTTAGAAGATGCTCTGAAGCATCTAGCACGGGACTGGAAGCAAGGCACGGAGCAAAACCTCCCGATGAAACACTGAAATGTCTGTGAAACACTGTGAAGAGAGCAGCTTCAACGGGAGAAGACAGCTTGTAGTGACGGCCACCGGTGCGAGGTTTCCTCTTGTGCGCGAGGCAGCTTCCAAGGACGAGGATGGCAGCAGCGGAGCAGAGGCGGTGCTGCAGAAACGCGCTGGTGATACATTGATGGCAGCTGGTGGAGGCCTGAACCCTTCAAAGAGCATTTCTGTGGTGTAGGAGCTGGTGCTGTCGTGGAAATCCTGTTTGATCATTGCACGCAGGCAATGCCATGTTTAAATCTAACTCCCGTTTTTTCATCAAGAGCATCTCTTCAAGTGTGGAAAAGTTCAGTTAGTTATTTACATTCAGCTCATACTTCTGCCTGTCTGCATTTCTTGTGGCCACCAGCATCTGGAAAAAAGTACATGAAAGGAGATGGAAATATCCAAAGCCCAATAAAAGGCAGAATAGAAGGGGCGATCCTATAAAACAATCCACTTCCCTCATCCTTTGCAGGCAGTTTGCCAGTCTTGAGGAGGGATTGATGGAAAACTCATCAAAATTCATTTGCTTACCTAGACAGGACTTAGCTGCACCACACTGCTGAGTTGTTTGAACTTTACTTATCACCCAGAATAAATAATCTTTCAGGGACTATCTTTGGAACCCAAAAACATTGGTTTGGCACATGAACAAGCAAAATCTCTGCTTGCCCCCAGCTGCCTCCTTCTGCTGCTGGAGCTGCCTTCCCCTGCTGGTGATGTGCTCACTCCCTGTCCAGCACTGCCGCGGTCCCCAGCTGGGCCGGTGGCATCGCTGGGCCATGGACGTGGGTTTGCAGCATTGGGTTTTTCTGCTGCGCACCTCCCCCTGACCTACACCTCCCACACAATGTTAAAAATAAGAACCTCGGTTGTGCCCACCCAGCACTTCCGTGAGCTATAATTAATCGCTTCGTGTGGACAAGCAGCGAGGGAGTGACCTTGGGTTGCCTCGCTCAAGTGCAATGGAGGAATTTCCCTCCCTGCTTCCTCCTGGATGCGCAGCCCGTGCATGATGTGTTTTTGTTCAACGCACCATGTGCACAAGCTGCTCGCACCAGCTTTGAAAGTCACTTGTGGGAGCAGGGAATTCTGCCCAGTTGCTGGAAGTGAAGGGCTGCGGGAGCAGAGCTGTTGAATCCCACCTGTGCGATGCTCACCGCAGCTCACACGCTCCCTTCACATCCCTGGCTTCAGAGGAACCGGCCACAGCATGGCCGTGAGGGCAGCAGTATCTGCTCTGGGAGAGCATCAGTTCTCAGTGCACCAGCACTGAATGCGTTTAAAATGGGCTTTATCAGACAGGTAGGTGGAGCTGCCCCAACCCGCTTGCAGCCTGGGTGCCCTGACCCTGCTCCGGCTGTGCTGGGCTCCTGGTGCTCAGGTGCAAGCAGGGAATATTCCAGTTGTTGGCAGAAAAAGCACCAAAGAGCTCTGGCTTTTAAGATAAGGAGCCAGGAGTGGTGTAATTACCTCCCATCGGGTTAGAAGATAAAAACAGCGTTTTCTCTGCCAAGGCACCGCACGCATCTGGCCTCTCCAATCAAGCCACCCTAGGAGGCTGCTCGCAGCCCCGCGGTGGGCGCGGGTGGCCTGGGGGTGCTGGGACGCGCTCGCAGGACGGGCTCCGCAGCTCGGGAGAGCTGCTCCCGGAGGCTGCTCGCTCCAGTCCAGCTCAATTATGTTTCATCGAGAAACAATCCTGGCGTCTCCTTGTCCCATTTTCCCCCTCCAGCCTGGCACAGAGTTTTAGCAAAATTGCTCCTGATAGCTCCTGCTATGGAGTAAGGAGAGAAACAGCTCCGGCAGGACCTGTGCTCGGCACCACGGCTGCCCCTGCAAGGCAAGAAGCGTGGCTTGTCTGGGCGAGGGGCTGGACCTGCTCTCCGCCGTCTCCGATCAATAGGCTTAAATTAAACTTCAAGCCATTGGGGTGGAAGCTATGAAGGACAAGTACTTGCTCAAAAAAACTTGAGCCAGCTGGAGCCCTCTCCCCACCGGCTGGGACGAGGCCGCTCCTGGCCCTGCCGCGGGGTGGGGGCTGCGGCGGCGCCCGGCCCCGGTGCCCGCAGCAGATCCCCCTGTAAATTAGCAGCTTTCAAGCTTCCAGCTCGGCTGCTAATTACCTCGTCCAAAAGCTCCTCAGTCATTAAGTGCATCACTTCCGAAAAATCCTTAATTACTGGAGGAGCACACATAGGGCAGACCATGTCAGGCAGCCATCCCGTAATACTAACTCCCGTGGCGCTGCACATCCCCCCAGGCTCTAAGAAGAGCCTGTGACCATAAAGACACCTAATCGCCCTTTTCTCAGCCCATCTCTGTCCCCTGCTGGGTCACCCTGCAGACTCTGAGAGGTGCTGAAATGCTAGAGATGTTTCTGGACCTGAAACAGCGGGAGTTGCAAGCTTTCTCTTAAAAAAAAAAAAAAAAAAACAGGAAAAAAGTGGACCTACCATTAAAAAACAAACCCTAGCAGAAACTTTCCGTGAGGAAGCTTTTAGCGCCTTCCTGAGGAGCGTTACCAGTGGTATTTGCCTGAAAAGGGGCCCTGCAGGCACCGAAGGGCCTGTTCTCACAGGGATGTCCCAAGCAAAGCCGGGGAGAGGCAGAGGAGCAGCAGGGACCCTGCTGCAGCGAGGCGGCCGCTGGCAGCGTGCGGCGCGCGGGTGGGAAGAGCTGGGCGTACCGGAGGCTCCTGCAGCGGCAGCGCGCCCGGTCAGGCTGGGAACGGGCTCCGCGATCCCTGGCTTCAGGGTGGTGCTGCTCCAGCCCGAACTTTTGAAAGTGCATTATTTTTCCCTTTATGAGGTTGAAATTGAGACTGCTTGAGAACACCCTAATTGAACAAAAGATCACCGTAATATTTGCTGGGAGCTTGCCAGCGTTGCAATAAGACATTAGCGGGTATCTTTATTAGTTAAAATGGGTATTTAGATTCTCTGCCAAATTGAAAGATGATAGACTTGTTTGAAAACGGCAGTGCAACATCAAGCAAACATTTCCCAATCCGCTAACGAGCTTTGCCGTGTAGGACAGCTGCTACGTCGCCTGCGGCCGCGGGAAGCATGAGTGTGGCCGGGGCCGGGGGGGCTCCCGGGGTTCACACGCGCCAGGCAGGTGGGGAGGGCACGGGGGGGCCTTCCTCTGCCTGTGCCCGCCATCCCCACCTCTGCTGCTAGCAATCTTCATATGTGCCATTCCTGACAGGAAAGCACATTTGTCAAGCCCCGCAGCCAACACATGAGATTCGTGGCGGGGCCGCTTCTTCTCGCGGCCGCAACGTCCCCGCTGCCCGAGCGGCTGCCGCTCCGGCTGGCCCCGGCTGGCTCTGGCCTCTCCCGTCCCGCGGCACACGCTTCCCTTCGCAGGCTGCGAGCGGGTGGCAGCTGGGACAGGCACAAATGGCATCGGCACCTGCATCGCTTTGGTTTTTGGCGTTATCTTGGTTTTCTTTGCCTGAAAGCCCCTTTGCAACAGTCTGGCAGGGAAGGTACAAGCCATGGGCCTTACTAGCAGGTAAGGGCGGTATAGGGCCGTAATGCAAATCTTCTGTACGAGGGCCTGGGAGCACCCCATCCTGTCAGCGCGGCGCAAGCGCCCAGCCCCGGCTCTGCCCCCGGCGCACGCCCAGCCCTTGAGGCGGTCTGTCCTAGCCGCTGCGCAGCGCGCTCCACGGAGCACTGCAGGCAACTGCATCCCGAAACATAACTTCATTGTCAATTAATCAACGACACGTGGAGGGACAGTTACATGATTAATCTATTGAGATACGGTCTCTGCTCCGGGTACTGAGTACAGCTGTCAGGGCTGCCAAAGCCCCAGGATGACCGGCACTCTGATAGCATGTCGTGCAAAAGCAACGCCACTTCACTGGCTCTGTAAAACTCCTGCTAATGCCCTGAGAAGCCTGGTGGGGCTGGAAGAGGTGTGCAGAGAGATCTGGGCTGTCAGAGCAGCTCGGCGCATGCACCTGCGGTCCTCGGGGTCTCTCCCACGAGAGCGATGCGAAACCGATGCTCCTGCCACGCCGGAGTGGGGCCGGCAGAAGCCGTCCCTGGAAATCTGCAGACGGGGTTGCTGCTGGCATTGGTATTTAAGGGAGCAGTGCAAGAATTTGAAGACTTAGAGAGAAATCTGCAAGAACAATTCTCAAAAAAGTCGTTTTTTTGAATTTCCGTGGCACGCCGCCACAGTTGCGCAGCCGCAGTGCTTTGGAGCCCAGGTGCCCCTTGAGGCCGGTCCCTAGGGCTGCCGGCAGCTGGGGCCCGGCCGGGCCCCTCTGCTCGCCCTTCCTGGGGAAAGGTGCTGCTCTGAACAGATTTTCCGCGTCAGGAATCGGAGAAATTAGGTGTTATAATGTGTTGCCCTGGCATTTCCAGCTGGAAGTGTTGTGATTTTCAAGTCTGAAATGAGTTTTTATTTTCAAATGCATTATTCATTTTCTTTAAAAGGTCAAAATCTAAGTGAAGCGCTTTAATTCACCTGAGACGAATTTATTCATTTTTGTCTTTGGCAGGCACACAATAAATCAATTTTGCTGGTGCTGGGGGCACCGCCGGGCGGGCGGGAGCGGCTTCGGGTGCAGCACCCACACCGCTGCCCGGCCCCGCTGCTGGCGGAGCAGCCGCCCCTGCGGGCACTTGGCACCTGCGGGGGGGCAGAGGAGCCCCCAGCCCTGCTCCCCTCTGCTCTGCACCCTGGGCGAGCGCAGGGCTTCTCCTGGCCCGCGTCTTGCCCCATCTCCCTCCTCTGAGCGCAAGGGGAGAGCTGAAACGCCAGAAAGCGAGGAAAGTGCGTGGAAGCCCCTGGCCGCTGTGCGCAAGGATTATCTCAGAGCTTTCCTGCGATCTGCGGGACTAGTGACCTTTCCTTCCACCCCCGCCGTGCTTCTGCTCCCGTCTGGAGCCACGCTTGTGCCACGCAGGTGCCAAGCCAGCGGTGCCTGTTAGCATTTGCAGCCTTTCATTGAGAAAATTTCAAATGCATCGCCCCTTATTAGAGAAACTGTTTCTGAAAAACTGTAGAAGCTTACTGCAGGGAGTCATTGGGCTTCATGGCAAAGAAATACTTGCTGGTAGTAATTATATGTTAGCTTTGAGACAACCAAATTGTTCCTGAAGTGACAGAACTTTACAGACACACTCAGCATCACTTTCGGCTCTAATTCACGGTGCTCCGGAAGGGAGCAGGCAAACGGGGAAGCGACGTTAGTTGTGGCCCAATTCATTTCCCTGTACGGAGAGCCACAGCTGATCTCCTTAAAAGAAAAATGGTTTAATCTGAAAAGGACTGTGCCAGGACGATTTGCAAACCCAAAAGGAAGGGAAGCGAAGCAGGAGGTGACGTCTCCGGGGACGAGCACGGAGGGGCCAGGGTTTTGCGGCAGTGGTTTGCAGCTGTGGCCTCGGCGTGGGCGCTCCGGTGGGTTTAGCTGCGGGGCAAAGCAAACAAAACCTGAGCTCTGCCTCCCCTTCCGGCCGGGACTGGCTTTCCGAGGAGGGTGCATCTGGTAGCTGAGGTGCGGGGAAGGTGCCCTCGCATCAAGGAGGTCCTGGAGGTCCTTCTCTGTTTGGCTTTTTAAAAAAGATTTGTCTGCAAGAATCATTCATTTTCCTATTTGAGACGGGGGAAAAAAAAAAAAAAAAGAGTTGCTTCCAACAGGACGCGGACCTGCAGTCCCTGAGGCTGCAGGTACCTGGGACCAGTTGATCTGCGGTGTCTGAAGCTGGAGGATGTGATTCATAGCTCTCCCTCCAGAAGGAACAAGCTAAGGAATATTTATTAGGCCAATTACAATTCGTACTTGTCCCCTGGAAGTTCATGTCCTATACTTCTCTAAAGTGAGGTGTAAAATGTTCTTCTGCAGAGAAAAATCCCTTTTTGGTTATTAACATTTAGCTCAAATACGGCAAAGCAGTCCCAACATTTGAATTTGGAAGGTTTATTCCCCATTTCTCCTACACATCTTCCTGAAAGCATACCAGCGACTTGATAAAACACTGATTTAGTGGTTTCAAAACCTGGAGATAAAACTACTCTTAATGGATTTCTTTAAGATCAAGGCTGTCAAACACCATGCTCAAAATCCTTTATACAACAAGAGCAACTATATTAAGTGCACTCAATCACAACCAGGCTGAAGGTTCTATAAATGAAACAATGGCTGTAGGAAGTGCATTTTATTAGCATCTCCAGGAGAAAGGAGGAGTGGCAGAAGAGATGAAAAGCCCCAGAACTGCCTGCCGTTGTACTCCAGTTCATCCAGAATGGATGAAATGAGAAGGGCATTTTCAAACCACGGCCTCACTATCTAATCAGGTCCTGGTCAGAAGGGGGTGAGGGGAGGCGTCCTTTTAAGCTCCGGTAGGAAGTGCTGTGGTGGTGGTGCAGAGGCGCAGAGGCGACGCCTGGCCGGGGACAGCCCTCGCTCCGCTGCCCCGAGCTGCTGTCAGCACAGAAGCACATCTCATTCTGCGTGGCTTTCAGCATCGTCGTTCCAACGCGAGACTTCACATCTCCCTTCTGGAAAGCTCTGCCCCAGCCCTGCTGCGCGCGGGCCTGTGCTGCCGCCGCGTCGTGCCGGGAGAGGCGGCGCGGTCCCGGGCTTGCTCTGTGCACGTGGCACCGCCGGGCGTCCGGAGCTGGCCGTCGCTCTCAGCTGTGCCCGTCTTGGTAGGCAGAACAGCGTATAAATGCAGATTAATTTTTAATAACTAGTCACAGCTACATCATGAGGAATTTGTAGTATTTACAAACTGCTGATTGCTTTTAAATCATTTCCCTTCTCTCTGTCCCAGACTTGACACTTGATGAAGAACTGATGCTTTGTGTTCATTTACCTGTTACCTTATTGTACAGAAGTGGGAAGCAGAGTCCATGCTAGTGAAGGCCAACGGCACCCAGTGTTTACATGTCATTTCAAAATACAGTTTATTTTAAAAGTTGAACGTTATCAGTTTTACATGTAATTAAGCGCACCTCTGGCCAGACTGCTTTTACTCCTGCAGCAGCTCATGAGTGGACAGTGACAAAGGCTCAGCACAGAGCGGGACCAGAAAATTTTGCTGGTTGGTGGGGAGCTGGGTGCGTGCATCTCAACGCCAGGTATGACAAGGCACATCCCTTCATTAATGTCCAGAGCAGATGTGATAAGGCTGGATGAGACACACAAATGAGCAAAGCACTAACAGTCATCACTTTAAAAATATGATTTAATTTAGCCTAACTAATCACGAACCTGGGAAAGTTCCAGGGCAAGTTTCAGGGAGATCAGAACAGCACTTCTGGGGACGGGGCTGATGCTGCCACTGGCGCTGCGGCCGCGCAGGCAGCGCGCAGCCAGCGGCTGCTCCCGCACAGCTGGGCTTTGGCTGCTGCGGGCTGCCAGCCAGGGCGCGCGGGCTGGCGCTTCAGCCGCGGGGCACGTGCCGCCGGGGTGCCGGGGTGCAGGGGTGCAGGGGACCCATGTGCTGCCGCTCGGGCAGCCGCGGCTGCAGCAGCGCAGCCGGCGAGGAGCTTGGGGTCCCGGCCCCCCTGCTGGGTGAGGGCTGGGTTTCATGAGAAAGCAACGAAGGATGGCCCACAGGGAAGCTGGGAGGAATTTCCCAGCTGCACCACCCGTTTCTTAAATGACCCTAAGCAAATTGCTTAAGCTCTCTAGTTTTAAATGTCCTTCGGTCTGGCTCATCTGCTTACTCCGCAAGCACTCTGGCGCGTTGGTGCCCCTTGCCGCGCACCCCAGCACAGGGAGCGCCCTCCCAGGCGGGTGCGCAGTGCCGGCAGCGGGGCGAGCTGCTCTCGACCTGCACATCCATACGGGATTGCCACCAGCCGGTGGGAGGAGAGGAGAAGATTAGCAATGGGGAGGCAGCAGAAGGTTTCATCTGTGATGCCTTGCACTCTTCCTCCGGGCGTTATCCGGGAAGGAGCCCACCCGCTGCCCGGGGGCACACTGAGCTGCCAGCTGTCCCCCAAAGAGTGGGATTGTGCAGCGGGCACGGCGGGAGCGTGGGGCCGCCCGGCATGTATCCAGCTGCATGCTCTGCAGAAGCACTGCACTGTCTGAGCACCAGATTCAGATGATTTTGTTTTCCTTTTGATCCCAGATTAATATTTGGTTTGTGCCCTGCTTTTCTCTGGCTTGTAACCCCTCTTGCTCACTCATTAGATGTTCAAAGAAAATGCACAAGTTTATCTTTTAAGACTTATCCCGGGGATGTTATTTTTTTCCTCCTGCAATTAGACCCATTTATTAGCTTTTGTAAATATATTCAGCTGGTAGTGGGTGCATAAGGAGAGTGGACTGTGCCAGAAGGTATGGCTTATAAAATGTCAAGCAGATCTTATCTTGAGGGAAAAATACTTCAATAATTAAATTAAATGAAAAGTCCTGGAATAAAAGCCTTGGAGGCTACGGCCTTCTGTTTATCTCCAAAATGCAAATAGAATGGGAAATGGGGAAGGAAGATGCCAGAAGACTATGCCAGGTCTCTGCTATTTTCACTGTGCGTTTCCATATGTCATGGAGTATCTTGCACTTTCATGCTTCTTATTTTCTCTACAAAGAAAGGTGTTTCCCTTCCATAGAAAGACTAGACCTGCAGTCTTAGTGAAGAGCACAGCTCTGTGCACATAGCCTGAGTGGCTGCCACCAGTACTTGAAATACTGCCAGCCGGGAGGAAACCTGCTCCAAGAGCATCTCCGCCTGCGTCCCCCCGGCCGTGGGACGATGGCCCCCCAGGTCCCGGTGTCACGCCCCTCAGGATAACGTCCCCATCCCTTGCGCCTCTGTGCGGCAGGGCAGCTGCGGTGGGAGCTGGATGCGGGACAGTTCCCGGCAGAGCACCGCGCTTCCAGCCCCTGCAGCTCCAGCCGGGCACCGTGTGTGCTCCCTGCGGCACGGGCGCTGCCTGCCTCAGCTGGCTCTCCGTGTGCCTGCGGAGCCTGCCCAGCACCCAGGGCAGCCGGCACGGCCGGGGGGCACGGACCACCCTTCCCCGCCATTGCTACGCACCAGTGAGCGTGTATTCACCGTGCGTGGGCCAAGGCAGGCGCCGTCTCCAGAAGCACCGGGCTACAGCAGCAGTTGCTGCTGCACACTCCCACGCATCGCTGCAGCGGTGGGCGGCCGCCCGCTCCGGACGTCACAGGCCTTTCTTTTATGGCTGGAAATCTCTTAACATTTCGAGTGAGTCACCTTTTCCCATCTGAAACAATGTCACCCAGGGTTTCTGTAACAACCATGCCCTACTGTTAAACTTCCTTTGCTGAAGAAAGGCTGTAAAATAGAATTGATCATAAAAGCAGTCCTCTGCCTTTATTGCTGCTTTATACTCCCTTTGGGACAGAGGCTAAAATTTACATCTGCTGCTGCGGGATAAACAGTCCCGAGGACTGTTTGCTGAGAGATCTTCTGCAGGGCGGTGAGCCCCAGGCAGAGCCTCCCTCCCCGAGGGGCTTTGCGGGTGCGGTGGCACCCGCTCCCCCAGCGCCGCTGGTGCCTGCGGCAAGTTGTAACTGATGCTGGCAAACTGGAAATAATTATCTGGAGAATGGAGAAACTGAAGAAGGAAAATGCTGCGATAACACCTCCATTGCAGGTGCTGCGGCTTTCGGAGGCTCCCGGCACTGGCAAAGCCACACGAGTCAGCAGCGCAGGGACCGTGCTCGCTCCTGAAGCATCCTCGTGTTACACCCAGCGCGCCCCGGTCTTCAGCGTCCTGAGACAGCCGGGGGCAGTGCCTGTGGGTGGAAGCGTTTGCCCCAAAACCTAATGCCTATTTCTCGAGAACAGGTGTTGCGATGCCAGTGTTTCTGCTGGGCCGGAGGAGCAGTGGCTGGGGCTCTCCGCAGCGTGCCGTGCACGGGACCCACGCGGCTCACAGACAGCGGTGGGGTTTGGTTTGACCGGCCCTGGGGGTCAGCTGCGCCGAGCTGTGCCCACGTGTGCCGCCGTCTGCCTGCTCGCTTCACGTTAATGAACAAATTCAGGAAAATCAAAGGTTCCTCATGGATAATTTGCACACAGAAAAGAGGGGCTAAATTAATAAAATAAATCATTTGCTGTGACTGGTTCGCCCTGCTCCGCACAGTGCCTTTCAGTAGCAGGTTTTTAAGCCTAATCGTATCAGATACTCTTTTGGCACCCATTTTCTGAGAAACATCCCACCCCTGCTGGTTCTTAATGCATCTAATCTCCTGTTGATTATTCCCAGGTCTCAGCCAAATAAGCACTTCAAATTAAAGCTTTCCCTGCAGCTCGGGCTCGGGTTTCCATGGAGATCGAAGCGGGTGCTGCTTCCTCGCCGGTTCCTCCCAGCTGATGGCGGGCAGGGTCCCGGGGTGGCCCCGAGGGGCCGGGGGCGTCCCTTGGCTCTGCATCCACCTCCGCTGCTCCACCTCCCGGCCACCGCCGGCCCCAGGGCTGCCCGGGCGCCTCCGCTCCGCTCGCTGCGCTTGGCTCGCGTCCCCAGCCGCGTCGGGAGCGGCGTCTGCGTGAGGGAGTGGAGGATGGCTTGATTAATGCAGCTTGCTCTCCGGTCAGCCTTGGATAGGTTCCCGGGACCTCTCCTTGTTACCGGTGTCTGCACCTTGTGAAAAATGGCGTCTCCTTTCCCAGCTATATGTTTCCTTGTCATTGCCGGTGCCCGTTATTCCAATGTATCACCAGCCACCAGTATATCACACGCTTTTTATTTCCTTTGTACACATATGTCTGGAGCAGACTTTCAGTTAAGTTATTCTCACAGGTCAGAGCTAATCCGTACTGGCTCCCAAAGAGGCTTTGCGAGCAGGAGTGCTTATCTTCGGGTGGGGACTGGCCCGACACTTTCACTTGATGAGAATCAGGTTTAGTCATATATAGTATCTTTATTTAAACTGTGAACCATCTTTGCAGTCTGAAAATGGGTTTCCTGGGTGTCTGTGCATTGAACAAAGCAGTGTGGCCAAAACTGCAGCTCTGGAGCATCGCGCACGGTGTCATATTGTGGCAGCAGAAGTGCCCTTGTGTGTGCGTGCGCGGCTGAACTAGCAAATAGCTGTAAGATCTAAGAGATGATAGTAATTACAGGAACAAAATAGTTATTAATGTACTAATTTACTTGGGAGCCAGACTTTATGCAATTACACTCCCGAATCAAGATAAGGTTAATGCATTTACCTTCCTGGGTATTTATAGACATTTTAAATCACTCTTCTTCGAGCTGTAAGAAGTAACCGTGCGTGGCCCAGGCCCGCGGCAGCGGGGCTGTGCGGCTCTGCCAGCACCGCAGCACCGAGCGGAGACAAAGGAGGCGCGGGGAGATCGGTCGCTGGTTGGGAACACCGGGGACAAGGGGTTCAAAGCAGCGGCTTCCCTGTTTGTTCTCCATATGTCAAAACAGGACTTTGCAAACACCTCCAAAACGCCCCAGCATCATTGAAACCTGCCTGTGCGGTGCTGGTCCCCATGCCCTGGGAGGGCTCCGGCTGCCAGTGAAAGGCAGCATCAGTCTGCAAGACGCCGCGTCCTTTGGAAATCTGCTCCAGCGGTGATGGCAGCGAGTGTCCTAGAAATGCCAGGACAGGGAAACGAATCGCGCCCCCGCGCTGGTGGCTGCAGGGCCGGCGGGGACGGGGAGCGTGGGCGCGGGAGGCCCCGGGACAGGCGCCTTCCTCCTGCGCTTCCCGACATCGCTCCACTGCTGGGGAGAGAGGCAGAGCAGGACGGGGCGCGGGGACCTCAGCGACCCCCGTCCAGCGCAGCGGGAGGTGCCCCGGTGCCTCCCAAGGTCCTTTGTCCGTCACCCAGCGCCCGGCGCTGCTCGGGACCGCCTGTGCGGGTCAGGCTCGCAGTGGCAGCTGTGGTCATTAACCAACCGCTTGCTGCGCGTCCAGGCACAGGAGGCAGAGCCCAGGCAGAGCCGCACCGCTTGCTCGCGGGCTGCTTGTGAGCATCTGAGCGGTGTCACCAAGGATATTTCTGTGGTGTCACATGAGGGGAGAAGCGGCAAGCTGCAGAAGGTCAAAGCTGCTCTAAAAATACGTATGTGCGTGAATGTATTTTTGGGTTCTTCATTATTCAACACGTATGCTGCTGTTTAAAAGGCAGAAGAGGCTGAGACTGAACACAGGTAACCTTTAAGACCAACAGAAGGCTTTAATAAGGTTACATTAGGCCTTAAGGACCCCTTGACATGCTGTTGGCTTGGCCTTTTGATAATTTACAGGGAAACAAATTTGTAAGTTATTGTTGGAAGCCCAATAGTTCACCCTTCACTTCAGATCTTTGCAGCAGAGCAATCAGATAGAAACAAAGATCAGCCAAAGAGAAACCAATGAAGCTCAGAAAATTTGAAATAATTTCCTTAAAAATCAATGTGGAGATTTATTTCGCTATTTAAATGGGAAGGAAGGACAGTTCTGGGCTATACGTCAGGCCTATTTAACCGAATCGTGTAAAACCATTTTTACAACAAACATAAGTTTGAGTTATGTATGTTATTTTTGCTAACTGTTTGCACATGGCTGAATTTCATTATGACAGAAGTGACTAACTGTATAAGGTTATGCAAATGAAGGACTTAATTAAGTAGGAGCCATATAAAATAAACTCTAGCTCTACAAAGTGCCCTCTGTTTTTCCTCTGAGTCTGGATTGCTTCTGAGCACCAGCTCCCGGCTGAGAAATGCTCTTCCCAAGAGGGCAGCTCCACGTTCCCACTTGTGCTGGGGAGCAGGGTGGGAAGAGGCAGCATCGCCACTGCTGCCAGCCACGGGGGAAACTGGGCTGTCCCCAGCCTGTCCCCACCGGTGTGATTCTCTGCTGGGCCGCCCACCACTCTCCTTCCTCCAGACCCCATTAATCACCCTCGAAGGCATCTCATACATTATCAGGCCCAGATGTTTCCCACTGTATGCTACAAATGTTAATTATCTCCTAATTACTTATTAGCAGAGGCTGGGCTGGCACAGATCATGGGCAAAAAGCAGCCAAGTGCATTCAGAGCCTTGGATGGCAGTACACCAGCCTACAGCTTCTTCTGGCAGGCAGTTCGTTGGAGTTTCTTGTTATTTCCCCCCTGCTTCTAAATATTTACTGAAGAATGATACATGGGATAAAAGCACCTTGATGTGCAGCAGCAGCAGGTGGATGGCTCTAGCTCATTAACGTAACTGTTCGCAGCCGGCTGGGTGGAGCAGAGCGGGGCTTATAAAAGCCCAAATTAGCATCCCCTCCGTGGCCAGCGCTGCCAGCCCGCTGCGAGCAGCCCCTCCTGCTGCGGTGGTGCCAGGCCGTCGGCGCGCTGGGCTCTGCAGCCCCGACAAAGGTCGGGAAGGGACGGCAGGACCTGGCTGTGCAGTGGTGGCCCCTGGGGTGCAGATGTCCCGTGGGGATGCAGGACGCGGTGGCGTGGAGCCCTCGCTGCCAGCTGAGACCTGCCTTGTACTGGTGCTTTGTTAAGCCTGACGCATTTGGGCTGCTGGTTGTGACTGACAGCTACTTTACTGGGGGATTTGTCGTCATCTGTGAAGATTAAAACCTGACAGGCTCAAACGATGTTAGAAACTCCAGGTCTTAAGGTTTAGTCAGATGGAGCCCATTTTGTGCGTGGCAAATGGTAACGTATTTCTTCTTGGTACCATGGTTTTATTGATCTTTGTGTAATATACAGGACTTTGTGTGTTTAATTCTATCAAGTGAAGAAGATGGATTGGCACGTGGTCACCTTTAGGCTAGCAACACATTGTGTTTTATCTAAATAAGTGTTGGCCTGTGTCGCTGCCTCGCCTGAGTGTTTGCTAACTGCTCCGGTTGTCACTGACAGGTGCGAGGGCACCTGAGAGCAACGTGGAGAAAGTACAAATATTTGTTTCAGAGCAGCTATGATTTTCCCTACCGTGATTAGGTATAAAAAGAGAGGGATATGCAGCTTCTATTTGCACTGTTATTAATGACAGCTGGCTGCCAGCTATGGGCCGGGGAAGGCGCTGGGCACAGGGCTGGGCGTGCTGGGGCTCGGAGCCGCGCCGCAGGCGTTCGCCCCTCGGTGGGACGCTCCCTGCGGAGCTGAGAGCGCGGCGTGCGGGAAATCCCCGCGCCTCCTGTTGCTCCCCCTCGGCACGGACGCTCCAGCCCACGGCCGCAGCCTCCTGCGCGCGGCAGCACCCTCGCTCTTCTCCTTGCGCCTTCTCCAAGGCTGGGGTTTCCTCCAGAACGTACACAGCAAACCCGCGGTTTCCCCATCTCTGCTCCTGCCATGTGCAGTCCCGTTGTGCCCCAAATTTTGCCCTTCAGCGGTTGTTGACAACCCCGTGCTGACTCGCAATGGTGCGTGAAGAGCAGCCAGAGGATGGGAGCGGCGCTGGCCTGCGGGAGAGCTGTCACCGCACCGGCAATTAGGAAACGAGTGGGCAAGGAGTGGCCGTCTGACTGCCTCGATGTGTGCTGGTGGGAAACGAGCCGGCAGCGGTGGGTCAAGTCCATAACCAAGCCCTGGAAGTCTCCAGGGTCTGCAAGCTGTAACGTCACCCACGCTTCTCCATCCTTACAGAAAAGCTCCGGAATCTTTCCGTGCTCCCTTCGTTAGCGTGCAAATCGCCAGCAGCCGGCGATTGGCTGGAAGACGTGTGTGTCAGCAAGTTGTTGGCTCAATCCAGCTGCAGGAGGCTGGGGCTGATAATCTGCCAGCCTCCGAACTTGTTTACAGCCGTGTAAATCAGGATTAACTCATGAGAAGAGAGATGCACCGTGATATAAATCAATATAAATGAAAGAAACTTAGGCCCATGTATCTACTGGTAGAAACTCGGGTGCGACGGAGTCCAGGCTACGTTAACGTCGGGAGCGGGTCCGGTTCCTGCAGGTGCTCCAGCATCTCCAGAGCATTAACTCTAAACACATGCCGAAAGTGTTGCAGGTTTGGTAATCTTGTCCAAAGGTTTTCTGCTGGTTTGCTTGATAATTTCACAAATAACCATTTTCCATGAAATATTGGTTCTCGTTCTGCATGAAAAGGCTGTTTTATTTCAATCTGCAGAAGAGAATGATGAAATCCATTACATCCGATACTCTGAAAACATCTATAGCACAGCTTCTGTGAGCTCATATTTTTTCCTAAAGACTGATAACTTGGGGGCTTCAGGCTTTTGTAGAATCTTTAATCTTCTAAAGTGCCGCATAATTTAGATAAGAAGAGGTTTTGTAAATTTCTGTTTTTCTTTTTTTAGCACTTTTAAGCCCCGGCTTCACTGAGCAGCTGCTGGATCTGTTGCGACGCAGGGAGGGCTGGTGAGCGTGGGGAGGTAAGGGCACCGGCAAAGCCCCCCCCAGCCTGGTTCTGCACGCGCGCGCTGGAATGCCTTGTCCGGAGTGAGCCTCCAGAGCACCCCGGCTCTGATGCCGAAATGCAAAATGGGGGAAAACCAGGTAAACCACCTCTCAGTGGCTGTTCCACCGGGCAGGTTTGGTGTCTGCGGCTGGGTTTCAAACAGGGCCTCCCCAAGACCTGAATGGAAAATACGGTGTTTGGGAATTCCCTGAAGTCCAGTGCTTGGTTCGTCATCATTTTGCTTTATCCTCTCTTCCTAAGGGGGAGAGTGAGATGCACAACGGTGCCTGCCTTCACTCCCCTGGACTGATTAGTGGGGTAGTTGGTAACTGCAGACTCTTTCACTTCTGATGCTCGTTTTTGAGTTATCGTGTCAAGAGAAGATACCGATTCTAATTGCTCGTGATAATTGTGATGATGCCTGTCCCAGTAGCGCTGACCTAACTTATATCTAGACCGTGATGCCAAGAAGGTATTTCTTCTATGCTTATAAAGAGAAAATATTCTGAAATAACATCACTGTGAGGATGATTCCCTCCCCTCCCCTTCCCTGCATGCTCCTGCATAAGGTTGCTGCAGAGGGGTTAAAACCTCCCAACTGGATGGATGAAAACCAACCAACCAAACCCAAAAGCAACAGCAAAAGAGGAAACAGAAGGTTTTAGGAAGGGAGCTGGGAGAGTTAAGTGGGGTGGGGGGCTGCTCTTGCTTAGCTGTTAATTTGAATGTGGAATTGCACAGATGGGAGTCGAGCAACCAAGCTGCCATGAAGCTCCCTTTGAAGCTCACTGAGCATTTTTGCGTGCTAAGAAAAATATAATCCTACTGGCAGTTAATGGAATATTTGTTAGAAATATTACTCTTTTTTCCAATGTGCAGAATAGTGTTCTTCCTCTTTTCTCCCCCTGACCCTCTTTATGACATTGCCTCATTTTTTACCCTCCAGAGGTCCTTGTTTTTAATGGCTGTGATGAATGCTGCCGTGTGCTGTCCCAGCAGCCTGCCCCGTGCCTGCGTGGGGCATCGTACCGGCACTGCTGTCCCTGTGGCAGAGGCGAGGCTGCTCGGTGTCCCCCGGGCAGCCCCAAGGCTCAAAGCCTGGGCACCCCAGCTTGAAGCACTTCAATTCTCGCTGTCCAGGTTGGAGGACTGGGGCTTCTGTTGAAGCCAGTCTTTGCATGGGTATGCCCGGTACCCCAGCTGCTCTTAACTGCTGGGATGCGAGGATGTCCCGGGGAGATGCAGCGAGGAAGCCTGAGTGACTCCTGCTGCAGCTGCCTGCCAGACGCTGGGTGCCTGTGCCAGCGCTGACATGTGGAAAGAAACCACCGCTGACCTGTGGTGTGTGGCTTTTTTTTTTTTTCCTCCTCAGAACTGGCCTGGAAGCCTAAATATTCTCCCTGGAGTCTGTGAAATTAAATCATTTTGGTTGTTTTGAGTTCCAAGTTGCCCCCGTTGCTGCCTCCCCCCCCAGCTCCCATTTCACTGTAGGGCTGACCCTGTGTGGACTGCAGAGAACTCATTTGCAAAACAAGCACCATTCAGGGAGCAAAGCAGGCAGCTCTTTTAATTTACTTTTCTTGGTATTCCACAGGATTCCCAAGAGTGAAATTGGAAGGGCTTAAATTGTGGAAATGGCTTGTTTGGTGAAGTTACAGCCCTAAACTGAAGCCATCTGTGATGCCGTGCAGTTTCTGCCATCCAGTACGTTCCCAAGCTGTCCGTTGTGCTAAATCTTTCCCTGTGGCAGACTGGCTCGTATCACCACTCTCCCTGTCCGTAGCTGGTGTTAAATGGGGACAGGGCAGCGCAGCGGCGGGGATGGCAAGTGCAAATGGGTTGGGGATGTCTTGTGTCCTGTGTTGAAAGCTGGCTGGTTTGCTTGAAACGGTGCAAATATTATAGGTGGGGGGGGAACCCACAACACTTTTGTGGAAGGTTAGAGGTCTTTATCAAACAGCAGTGTTGACTGAGAGCTTGTGTGGTGACTTTGAAAAGAAAAAATTTTCCATTACCTTTCAAGCTGTGCTCTGTATCGAGCTCACTGCTGGCAACCCAGCCCTTCCCACCCAGGAAAACGCACCGTTTGGAAACCCCAGGCCGAAACAATCTTCTGGGAAATTTTAGAAATAGATTAATCAAAGGGTAATTTTCTGTTTACAAGGAAATTACTGTGTTTTGCAAGCAACCCTCTATTCAAGGTAACAGAAATGCTTTGGCTGCGTGGTGGTGGCTCTGGACCTCCCTACCATGGGACAGCGGCGGGCGCATCTCGGGGGGCTTGGGACTGGAGCTGGGGCAGCCGGTGAGGTGGGCTTCGGTTCTGCAAGGGCCATAGAAATCCTTAATGGAAGAAAATCTAATCCTGTAAAAACTTTTTAAATGGGGGCTATATGTTAGCAGTGCTTGTAGTTCAGGGACTTCTACATCAAATGGCGCCTTTACAAATTGCTTTGCTAATCCTACAGATGAGTTTTTCCTTTCCCTTTTATGTGCTCATAGAAAGGGAATTTACCAGCTGTTGGCAACCCACATCAGATCATCATTTTAAACGAGTTATTCAAAGTATCATTAAAGATCCTCAGTGTGTGTGTGTTTTGGGGGGGGAGCTTTAAGTTATTGTCTTGGAGGGATGCTAATGCAGATGCATTTATCTCAGGTCACTTTGGGAATCCGCCATAAAAGCGGTTCAGCAGCGGTGCCGGGCCGGTTCCTGGTCTGTGCTGCCCTGAAGCCCTTGTCTGAGTGGAGGAAAGCAAGGAGAAACGGAGACGCTGCTCTCAGCATGCACAGCTCCCTGAAAAGGGTTGGAAAAGCTGGAAGCCCACAGTCTGCCGTTTCCATGGCAGCAGGAGGATGCATCCAAAAGGACAAAGTTTGAAACACTCCCACAGATGAGCTAGGATTTTGTTTTTGTAACTTAATTATATATTATTATATCTTATTTTTATAGCTATAATCTCCTGTTTTAATAGCTTTCAAAACTTCTTACAAGCATTTCACAGGTTTATTTTTACCTCTCTCTGGTGCAAAAAACAAATTAGAGGAAGTCCAAAGGAGGGAAGAAAAAAAAAAAAGGCAAAGAGCTGGGAGCCAAATGTCAGTGCAGCTTTGATCCCCGCCGGATACAGCTCCAGTTGTATCAGTTTAGAAGCATGAGATTTGCATATTCATGTCCCTTAATTTGCTCTTTGGGGGCTGAAATCTAATAATTAATGAACAAAATCTTCCTGTGTGTGCAGAGGAAACCCTGGTTACACAACAGATGCATTAAGAAAAATAATCAGACATAAATAACTGTCTGTCCCAGAGAAAAGGCAATCTGTAATTAAAAATTTAGTGACAACAAAAAATCGCTTCCATGCACATCTGGGGCCCTTGCGGAGCCGGTGGCGGGGGCGGCGTAACCGTGCGGTGCCAGGAGCTGCTGTGGGGTGGGTGATGGACGGCGCGATGAGCAGCCACTTCTAACAGCTGAGCTGTCAAGTGATAAATCCCTTATGTTCATCCTTAATTAAATTTCTTTTAGAAACACAATAGCTCGCTTTTATGTCTGCCGTTTATCAACAATTAAAGTTATTGGCATTGCTGTTGGCAGCGCGATCGATTGCGAGGCAGCAGCGAGGCTCGCAGCGCAGCCACCACGGGGACGTGCATCCGGCACCCCCGGCCCCTGCCCACGGGAACCGCCCTGGGCGCGAGCACCCCATGCTCAGCCGCCGCCAGCGGTCGTGGAGCTGCAGCCCGGGAGCCCGAGCAGCGGGGCGACGGGGTGGGCTTTCTGCCCGACTCCTCGCTGTGGCCCCAGGGTGGGAGCGCTTCTGCCGGGGAGCCCACGGCCCCGCGTGCCGGTGGCAGGCCCTTGACCACGGCTCTGCAGCGCTGACCCTCTTGCCTCTTGACTTGCAGTGGAGTTCGCAACTTTTGAGGGCACCTTTTAAAAGTTAATGTGAGAACACTCGACTTGAAAACGTTACCATTTTTCCCTTTCAGCATCTGGGGTGTTCTTACTATTTGATACTTCGAGAGCTGTAATTACATATATTGTTGCCAGCAGCAAATAAATAAGTTGTCAAAAAGATAAAGACTGATGGTTTAAGACTGCTGCCTGGAGGTAAGAGCCACGCGGTGCCGAGAGCTGCTCCTTCCTGCTGTGTGAGCTGGTGCTGCCCATGCACGGCACCAGGCTGCTGTTAAACCCGCAGAAATTGGAGGAGCTGCTCCCACTTACAGCAGGTTTCTTGCTTCTGCCTCTTCCCTCCCAGTCCCGAGAATAAACCCCACAAAGGCTGCAACAAGCAACTTTCACCTCTTTGAGCTCACAGGCTTTATCCGCTCCCTGGGAATGCTCGCCTGCCTCTTTGGGACTGAAAAATTAAAATTCCCTTTAAGTTGCTTTGAGAAGGAAAAGATGGCAAGCAGCTGGCGGAGACATGCGGGCAGGTCAGCTGCAGCCGGAGGAGGAGGAGGAAGGACGAGGCAGGCCTGTGTGATGCCTAGCATAGCCCCAGCCCTGTGAGGGTGCTCGGGATGGAGCCCTCCCACCCACACGGTGCCATTGCCTGGCTCTGGGGCACAACCGCAGCAGCTCCAACATCGCTGCCGCGTGCCTCTGCTCGGCACCGCCAGCCCGGGCGCTGCCACAGCGTGGGCACTGCCACGGCACGGGCACTGCCACAGCCCGGTGCCACAGCTGCCCGGCAGGCGTGGTCCTGAGCGATGTGCTGCTGTGCGGCTGGAGGAGCTGGCCTGGGCATTGCCAGGTGCTGGCCACACCGAGACCATGGTTAATTAAGAAGGCGAGCTTGTGGAGGAAAACTACGCCCCTTGTTCGGCTGGAGCTGCAGTAGAACAGTAATCCTATCAGCGCAGCGACGTGTGGCAGTGACTTGCTTGGGAAAAGGCAAAGCGAGCATTTCTTGCTGGTGACGCACAGCAGCTGACAGCCGGCCGCCGCGCCGGTACCGCGCTGGCACAGGGGATTTGCTGCGCAGCAGCCAGCCGAGGAGGAAATTTAAGCTGTGTACCTGCTATCAGTCAGTGGCAGGCTGGGAGTCAGCTCGGCCTGCCAAGCTAATGTACTTGGCCTCTTTTCCTCCTTCTCGCATTGATTTTTAGTCTTGCAGACAAAGGCATCACTTATGTCCTTCGGTCCCACATGCGGCCACCTCACTGCTGCCCACAGAGCCCACGCTGCCCAGCGCTGCAGTGAGGCTCCGCTGGCGCCGCTGGCAGCTGGTCCGCCTGATATGGCTCCAGCGCCCGCATCGCACCGGCCCCCGGCACCAGCTATGGCACCCATGGGAGCGCACCAGCGCTGGGGCTGCTCACCAAAGCTAGTGAGCTGCAGGGGTTTTTAAAAGCGTGGTAATGAACAGTGTAATCCTGATTCAGGAGCCGTAACACAGCAGGCAGCCTTTCTCCCAGCCTTCAGAAGTGAAATGTTAAAATATGCAACCTACGATAGGAGGGAAAAAAAGGTAATGAGCACGGTGGCCACCTGTGAGCGGCGGCAGAGGAGCAGTGAGAGGACAGGAAAGAGGCGGTCGCTGCCCCCAGGAGCTCCCTCTCGCAGCCCCGGCGCTGCCTGGAGAGCGTGGGAACGTTCCGCCGTGCCAGCCGGTTAGCGCCGGGTAGTCGCGGCTCTTAAACCACGCTTGAGCCTGTGCAGCTCTCACAGCTCCATTGCCACCTTCCCCCCTCTCTGCCCAAAAGGACAAAGAAAGGAAATCCTTGTTTCCTAAACATTTCTGTTTGTTGTTACTGAGTTGTCACAAAAAGAGAGAACATTTCTGTTCGTTGTTACTGAGGCTGTCACTAAAGTTGAACATAGCGCAGCACCGAGCCACGAGCTTCCCGCAGAGAGCGAGGGCTCTTTTGCAGAAGCAGCATGTACGCTTGGCCCGGGGAAGCAGCCCAAGCGCTCCAGCCAGCGTCTAAACACTGGTGCTCAGGGAACAGAGCCGTGGGGGGGGTGCCTTGGCCAGGTGTTCCCTCTGTTTTTCTTGACCTGGGCATTGTGCAAGGGACGGATCCTGAAATACCACGGCTGTGGCAGCTGCTTTAGGGCATGGCTTTGGAAGCCTGGAGCCACTGCTCCAAGCATCCTGTGATTATTTCCGGTGAAAGGTGCCCTACACTTCCTCAAGTTTGCCATTCCTGATAAATATAATGTATGGCTTTTAAACAAGAAAATACTACACAGCCTTTAGATGTGTTGAATGGCTCTTTAGCCTCCAGTGCTTTAACAGTAGATGGTTTATCATCACTAACTCCTTTGGTAATTATGGTAATAACAATAATCACGGAAGCTGATTTGGCTTTAATATGGGTATATAAGGTGCTGTTCCATGCCAACTGCACTTTGGTGAGCAGTGGTTGGTACGACACATCCCTGACGGCTCGGCAGCTGCCCCGCGGGATGGCACAGGTGTTACAGCGGTGGCTCTGAGCCCTCCTCCAGCAGCAGGCTGGGGCGGCAGGGCCGGGCAGGAGCATCCCAGTGGGGCCGGGCAGGAGCATCCCAGTGGGGCTGGGCAGGAGCGTCCCAGTGGGGTTAGGGCAGGAGCGGGAGCGCAGAACACAGAGAACGGCTTCTGCCCCATTCCTGGCCTAGGGGGAGGAGGGCTCACAGTGGCCACGCTGAGTGCTGCTCGCTTCATCGCAGCGTGCTCTGTCCCTCGGTGCATCCTATGCCTTTGCCTTTACAAGCACCCCAAGCACTTCATCAGAGAGGTATTTTTTTTTAACAAGTGAGGCAGGAGAGCAGGGGAGCACAGAGCTGGGGCTGTGTTTGGCTGTGTAATGTTCATTTCATGCTCCGCAAGCAGTTACCTTATTTAAATTGCAAATATTAGTAATGCTGTCAGACTTCAAGGGTGAATGTGACTTATTCATCCCAGCATGATTTGAGTTAAAATGCATAACTGGATTTCAAGCAGACAAGTTTTACATTTTATTGAAAAAAAAAGATGATAGTGTACGTATTAATGAAATTGCTCCAGATTGATTATTTCTCTTTTTGAGTGGTTTATCAGGGAAACAATTCTAATTCCTTAATAGATAGAGACGGGGAGCTGCCACTTACATTTTGTCTTGCGAGGCAAAACTGGCAGGTACATTAGTACCGTCAGGGCCCTGTAACAAGATCTCATGGGTAGGTCTTTGTCAGCCATGAACGATGTTGCTTTTATGCACTGGTTTAGGATCGCGGAAGCTGGGATTAAAGAGCAGGCTTGCAAACCTGTGGTTGAGGAGCTGGCTGCTTGGTGCTGCCCTGCTCCGCTGCCGGGCCCATCCACGAAGCTGCACGGGGAACTCTGCCCCGGGTTTCTCCTGCCTGATTAAATTTTAATTGCAGCGTTATTTATTGACGTGACAACCAATGTTATCACTGCCATGTAATTACCCTCACAGAGACGTTTTTTTTCTGCGGGAATCCCCTGGCCGGCTAGCCCGAAGCCTGGCGAGCTGCCGTGCTCCTGCCCCGCTGGCCGGGGCGGCAGCAGAGCGCCCGGGGGCACCCAGGGGCCGGGACCTGGCCCTCCAGGAGCTCCCCGAACAGGCGTCCCGCAGACAGGCTAACGACGCGCAGCACCGAGGGAGCCCGCTGCGGCGAGGGCCGGTGCATCCGACCCGCGCTTGCCGGCAGACGTAACCCAGCTCTCCCTGGGTCACTCCCTGGGCTCCCCCAGAGCCCTCCCCGCCGGCCATTGCTGGTTTTCCCAAGGGCACGGTGACGAAGCCGTGTCCTACGGCCAACGCTGGTGGAGACCAGGGTGTCTGAACTCTGCACTGAGGTGTGAAGCAGCTGAGGCATGGAAACATTTGAACCAGAAATTCCAAATTTCACCAAAGGTCAGCAATTTCAGCCCACATTCGGGGACTTGGTTTGAATCATAACATCAGAGCTAAGCTTATTGGACTAAATTATCTAATCCTAACATCAGCTCCTGTTAAAAAAAAATATTTAAAAAAATCTTTTGCTTTCTTTTCTCTCTGCTAATACATGTAAAATAAATTATATGATTAAAAATGTTAAGAGTTTAAAAGTTTAATCGACTCCCCTATTGTGCCAAAGTTCAAAAGGAACATTTATCAGTCTCAAGTTAAGACTGCAATTTGTACGTGCAGCTGAAAGCTTTTTAATTCACTCAACAGGAAACAAAGAGCACAGCTGATTAAATTTGAACTGGTAGTTTATTCACAAACGTCAGCACTTCACACATTGTAAGAAAGTTTGCAACTATGGGGCCACAGAAGACGAAGCTGAGTTTTCGGTGGCAGCTGACGCAGAGCGATGCCAATGGGAGCGTCCCTGCGGCCGTGCAAGCCTGCGCATCGAGACAGGACAGGCGCTTGCAGGGCTGGGGAAGGGGCCGGGGGTGCTTCCCCCACGTTGCCACCAGAAGCAGCAGATCGGAGAGGCTGGACATTGTAATCCAGTCCCGTGCTGCGGTTTGCAATGTTCAGATTAGGCCTGAGGAGCTGCATTACGTATCGGAGACCGTCGAGCCATTTGCTTCATTAATCTCGCTACCGTTGCTGCACTGAATGCCCACTCAGACAAACATTTGGAAACCTGCCATGCGTAGCCTTCATTACTAAATGAGAAATGAATACAGGACTCTCTTCCATTCCCAGCTTCCCGAAGAACTGACGTGGCCAGGCACACGACGTGACGACGCGCGGCGGCTTTCCTCGCCACGGCCCTGTTCACTCGGCAAGCGCCCGCCTCCGCTCCTCCGCAGGCAGGATTCGGAGTGGGCCGGAGAGCAGCCTCTGGATGCTCATTCTGCAGATACAAAAGCACACAGACAGATAAATTATGCCTTTCTGTGTGTATGTGGGTTACTGCGAAAAACTGCTTCAGGAGCTCACGCATGCTACTTAGCATGGATTTGTTCCAGGCTGTCCCTCCCCCGGAATAAGTTTAATTGGTAGCTAGCAAAGATCCTAATAGATCTGGTGCCATATTTTTAAATTAAAAGAAGAATGTTCTGTCACAGCATCCCCACCCCACCCTCGCTGCCCCGAAGGGATGCTCCTCGTCCCGGCAGGGCTGCGGGGCATCGGGGGGACCAGCCCTGCCCACAGCCCCCGCGGCCAGCTCTGCGCCGGGGGCTCCTCCTTGCCTCGGCTACACCAAAGTCACAGCTAACATCACACTGCTCACGCCCCGTGCTTCGTTCACTGCCCTCTATTCAGAAAGTGCTTGCTTACAAAATGTGCAAATATATTAATAACATTTGAGAAATTTTAGCAGATTTTGCAATAAAATTTTACAGTGTATTTTTTGAATTATTAACCCTCAGCTCTACCCTTAAAACCCCTTTATCCTTCATTACAAATGCATTCACGTTGTCCATACACATTACCTTTCCTCACCAAACAATCCTTCTTTCACCTGCACATTCATTTTTATTGTCCAATAAAGAAAAGGTCAAAACCAATATAACGAAGCTCCCGGTACTGCTGCATAAAACCACTCTTTCTCCACCAGTAATTAGGGGGCTAGTACCACGAACACTGAAGAAATACTCTTACAAAAGTATTTCAACAGCATGTTATTGTATTTTAAAGAGCAAGGCTTTTAAGGGGCAAGCCCTTGTGCGCACTAACGTGCGCTGCCCGCGCGCAGCGAGCTGCTTTACACGAGCCGGGCGCTGCAGGGGGGCTGCCAGCTGGGGTGAGGGACCCGCGGCACAGCCCCTCCGCTCCCCGCGGCACCACCGCGGTGTCGCGGTGACGGCCGGCAGCCAGCGCGCTGCGTGGTGCTCAGCCCAAAGCCGTTTCAGTCCCTAGGAGGGCTTCTCCGTCCCGCTCCTAAAAATTTAATAGGTTTCTGGTAACATTTCCATTATAGCCTGCTCATTATTATCCGTGGAAAGGAGAGGCAGCTCTGGATTTACGAGAACTTCCTTCTCCTGAAGCACGTTTATGCCTGCGGGCAGGGAGCGAGGGGCGATCGCGGCAGGACAGGGATGGAGCACCCGAGGAGCACTGGCCTCGGTGTGAGCGGTCTGCAGCGCCCGGGCTGCCGAACTCCCTGCGGGGTCTGGTGGCCTTGGCTCTCCCAGCGCCGCACTCCCCCAGCAGGGCGGCCGTGGGCCCTCGTCTCACTTCTCGCTAACATGACACGAAGGCTCCTTGTATTACCCACGGCCAGCCTCATCCCGCCTGCTGAAATGCCACCGAAGTCGCTGGCGTGTTACGGAACCGGACGATCGCTTCAGCAGCTGTCCGTTTGCATAAACACTTTTCCCACGTGCTAACGCTGTGCGGCAGCCTCGCAGCTCTGCGTCTGCTGACACCACACGGCACCAGTGCGGGACGGCTGGGCACGGCACCCCACCGGGACGCCCCGCTCGGGTGCTGCCAGAGAGAAAACAGCCGAGGGGGTTTTACAGGAGCGCGCTGCTGGGCGGCTGGAAAGGCTCTCCAGAAGGAAGCGACGTGATGTGTGCGGCTGCAGGACTGCCACCGCCGGGCTGCGGAGCCGGTTGTGCCGGTCAGCGCACTTCACAGGCACACGCGTGGGAAAAGGAAGAAGCGGGAAGGTCTCGGTGGGGACGGGGGGCCTGTTCAAAAGGAAAGGAAGGGTCAGACATGAGAGCACCAGTGCAGCTGTGCCCTTTTTCTTGCCTCAGTTTCTGAGCTAACACTCCCCGGGTTCGGCTTATTTCCTCTCTGGCCCATTCTGGAGGCTTCGCTCTGCAGGCCCCTCCGGCATCCGGAGGACTTCCGATGAAGGATGCTGCACACAAAGCCAAGTACATTTTATCACAGTTATCTACAAAATTAAATCCTTTTCTGTAAGTGTTTCTGTATTGTTAACAGCAAAATAAACTACTGCTGACATCTAGGCTATTCTGGACAGCAGGCCTGCATCCATTTTAAACATTGAAAATATGCCAGCATGGTAACGTCCTCTTCTATTTGCCTCCTGTCCTCCCTTTTCCACTCGGGCTCATCAGGTGGGTTTGCCCATGAGACATCAGCAGCAGCTGGATGTTGAAGAGTTAAGAGCCTGGTTTTCCTGCTGCCACTCTTCCTTCTACAGGGAAGACAAATGGTTCATTATGTTCCCCATCATTTTCTCTGATGCCTGGCTGCCTCCCATCGAGATGTTGGGTCTGTACCATGGCAAGTCATTACCATGATCTCCAAGAACAGACGTGGAGAGCAGTATTTCCTATTTGTATGTGTTGATTCATGCCAGGGGCAAACCAGAGTGATCAATTCTATTCTTCTTTAAAAAAACACCTACATATAGAGACATAGCATGAGAATATAAACAACAAAGTACATCTTTTACCAGTTCAAGAGGCAAAGAAGAGAAAATCTGTGGCTGCAAAAGGTTTTGCATGAACAAAACAAATCTCCTAGTAGCATCTTTTAAACCCATTGACACTGAGCTTGAATAAATCCAGAAGGATCAGTCTGACCTGGGATCCCGAGAGCTGCCTTCCCCTGAGTCTGGGGAGCTTAGCCACCTGAAAGTAGCTGTGAATATTTTCTTGCAAGTGATTCTTGCTAAGTTAAGAGAAAACTGTTATGGATGCTATGCACTGGAGTGGTTAAAATGCATATTCACCAACAGCATCATGGACAGGAGCACTCAGATCTTATCTGCATTCCTGATGGTAAATAATAGTTTTCTCTGGGCTTTTAAGTGCATCTGCCCCTTGGAGGGAGAGCTGCAAATAGAAAATGGTTGCACTTTTCAAATTCATGGCCGCTAAGGGAGATGTCTGCAGATATTTCTGGAGAAAATATTTGGAATGCGCATAGCAATACAATACATATACTGACTATTTATCGTGGTGGCTATCAGGTTCTAGCCTCCCTTAAGGTAAATATTGAACTAGTCTTCTCCTGGGCAATACATGCCTCTCTGACCCATGAATTATAATATTCAATTTAGCAAAAGTCAATGTCTGGCAGCAACAGGCAGGGCAGTGCAAAATGTGAAGAGCAAAATGAAATCCTTCCAATGGAAGCAGGTTTACCTTCCGCAGCAAGAGAAGGAAAGGCTATCTACTAGAAAAAAAATATCATCTGAAAGCTTGGAATGGATTTTTTTTCCCCTAAAAATGCTCCATTTTCACTTAAAAGAATGACTCACTACTGAAATATATGTATGACTACATGTGGTTAAAATAATAGGGCTGGTATATCTAATGAAGTGATGCCCGGCTGTGCAAGGAAAACACTTGAGCTTTTGCTAGCAAAATCGTGATTACTTTAGCTGGCACAAGTGAGTTACAGTTCAGAACCTGCAATTGCACAACTGGAGCATGCTATGGGTGCCTCCAGGAGAGAAGAAATCAGCAAGGACTTGCAATTCTAAGAGAGATTTTGGTGCGTGCAGCATGCGGTGTAATGGGATGATAACAACTTCCAGCTGATCAGAGGGCGATGTCCATGAAAATCTAAAACTCAAGAATAAATCCTGAACCTCTGCGCGCTTCATAGCACACTGCCCAAGATCACGTGCTGGTCTGCGGGCAGGCGGAGGGGCTGAGCCCTCCCTGCGGAGCTGCTGGGACTGCCGTGCAGGGAGGGCAGCCAGGATGGCTGGGAGATTCACTTCAGTTTTTCTGCTGCTCTGTATGAATGAAACACTTCGCCAGCTTGGAGAGAAACAACAATAAAAGTGATGAACAACAGGACCTAATAATATATAAAGAGCAATGTGTGTTTTATTTTCTCTCTGGAGGTTATATTATTCCTGTTATTATTTTAACTGTCTTCTCGTTGGCTGCTCTAGGGAAAACAGGAAGAGCACATTTGAAATTAAATGAAAATTGAGGCACATTCAGGATGCTGCCCAAGCGAGCCAGGGAAGGGGCCAGGACTGCTCCAGCCATCGCCTGCTCCCATCCGTGTTTCCTTCCAGCATGTTTTTTTCTATAACTTATTGGTTTATTTTGATAGGCGGGAGCCATTTCTGTTCACGCGCATTTAATGTAATGTGGGAATTAGTAATTTGTAATAGTGGCTGAAATCACTTTCTAATACATAAAACATAAATACAGCAAACGCGAACAAATGAGCCATAACTCTCTCTAATGGAAAACACTGCCTCCCTTCTTTTTATGGTGTATGGAAAAAATGGCCCCACTATTTTCGATCATTAATTTTGTATTGGCCCAAACCGTGGTGCTGCTGGTTTCCAAAGTACTTTTTGCAAAATAATGAGGCTATTTATTAGTACCAACGAGGCTGCACAGAAAGAACTGTTGAGATAGTTTCTATAGTAACTCCCTGCTAAAACATTTGACATTCACCCCTGCTAAATCTGTTCTGCTGCCTTAATTGCGAAGTTCAGCCGTGGAACCCATGGCAGAGGCTTTGGGCTAAGGAGTCCCCGCGCTAATTTTTCTCCATCCATTACACGATCCATTTTAAGCCATTACCGCTGCTTTACTGGCAGCGGCAGGGCTGGACAGTTAAGGAGGGCGACGTCTCCATTTTGTTCTTTATTTCGGCCGCTGGCGACGTTTCCCCGTGAAGCGCTGGGTCGCCCCGCACACCGGCCGGGAGAGGCCCTGGGAGGAGGTGCGGTGGCTGCGTCCTCCCCGCACAGGGTTTGTCTTCTTCCTGTCCCGTGGGTCACGTTGCCTTTCGGCATAAACGCACCTTCTTGACCCCCTCTCCTCAGCAGCCTGCCCGGGTTCGGGCTGGCTCCTGGCATTCCCCCTGCCCCGCGGTTCTCACCGGCAGCGCCGGCTCCCTCTGCCCCAGCGAGGCTGAGCAAGGGGAGGAAAACGAGCCAGGGCTCACACTGCTCCTGGTGTCGCAGCGGAGATTTGAGAAGTAATTAGATTTGGCCATTCAGTTACTTCTACAAGTAAGGGAAAACACAGTTATTCACGTTCACATTCACCAGTCGGATGCTCTGGGAAATAAGAACTAATTCTATTTTTTTTAATACGCTGCTCTAGAAATGGTCTGTATTGAGTTAGAAAACAATAAAAATCCCTGGCACCACAGCCCATTTATACATTCAAGCACACCAACCCGCCAACCAGCCCCTCGGGCTGGGGGCTGCGCTGCAGAGGGGTCATGCCTGCCGCCAGCTGCCAGATGCCGTCAAACAGGAGTAGAAATTAAATCACCAAACTTCCCCACCGCACATTATGGTCGTAAGATGCTCATATGCAAAAAATAGCCCGCGATATTCAATTATCTGCTTTTATTCAAATACGTCTGAGGTCATCCTGGAAGAATTATTCATCAAAAACGGAAAAAGTTACCGCCACTTATCAAGAGGTTGCTGCAGGAAATGAGCAAGACAGCTTTATGAGTAAATTAACAAGATCTGTAACACTGGCAAGACAGATTCAAAAATAATAGCTGTTCCTCCTGGTGCCCCGTGCTGCAGACAGGCAGATAACGAAGGGAGTGCATCGGAGGTGGCTCACGGGGAGGCCGAGGCGTGCGGGACGGCGATGCCAGCACCACGAGAGCTAGAGATTTTGCGGGACTACCCCTCTTGCCTACTTTTGTTCAAATTGCTATCTATTCTGAGGAGAAATCCCTGCCACAACATATTGCTTGCAAATAGCAGAAGCAAGCACATGACAGGATAAAGCATTATAGCTAATTCTACATAATTAAAGTGTAACTGGAAAAAATAATTAGCGAGGTCACCCCTCATCCTCAGAAAGGCCCCAGCGTCAGCTCCGGCCACCGCTGGGCGGCTCAGGGCAGGCAGGAACGGGGCAGCGGGAGCCGGGGCGAGGGCAGGGGCTGGTCCGCGATACCACCTCTGCACCGCGGGGATGAGCCGCTGCCAGGCGGGGGAAGCTGGGGGATTATTCTGCCCAATTATGCCTTATTACTCATTACTTCTAATCACTTTATCATGGCAGTCTCTTGTTTACTTTCCCTCGCTTGCTTGGCTGCCCAGGCACAAGAGCGATTAGAAGTTAATGCCCCCTCTGCACACAGATTAGCACCGGCGCGGAGGAGATCATCTCCCACAATTACACTCACTTTCCCTGGCAGCAGCCGTCCCTCGGGCTCAGCCGCGCTGCCGGCGTTCTCCTCAAGTGCTCTTTCTCAGGCTGAATGCTCCTGATCAATCATCGGCCCAAACGGGAAGCATCAGGTACCGTCCTGGCCACCCTGCTCTGAACCCTCCTGGTTCTGGGGACGGGATCAGTGTCTGCAGGAGGGTCTGAGGTACGCCTCTCTCCATAAAGCTCCATTTGGGTAACATAAATTCCAGAAACTCATGGATGCCTGAAGATCAAAAGTGGCTAAATTTATCGAGGAAATTTCTCACTGACAATTATTCACTTAGCCCTACACAACCGCTAGAGAAATAGGTCCTGGGGGAGAAGCATAAATCAGCCCCAGCCTGTGGTGCTTACAGGGGGAGCAGAGCATCCTCCAGCCCACACCGCGGCTCGGGCTCGCCAGCTTCTCCTGTCCCCCCATCAAACCATTATTAAAGCTGGCAAGCCATCATGAGGAATAAAGATTTATTGTGGCGCAATTTCCCAGGAGGGAGAGAGATTAATGCCGAGGAGAGAGGAACCAGCTTTTGTTTTCTGTGGGGATCTGGGGAGGTTTTCACCCCTACGGCACGGGCCAGTGGCCGGGCGAGAGGCAGTGTGGGTCTGCCCGGGGGCAGCTCCGTGCATCCCCTCCCCACTCGACCGGGGTTGGCTGTGCCAGGCAGCCATCCAGCCCCATCTCCTTCCCCTTGGAAACGTCCCGCTGAGAAAGCTCAGTGCTTTCCTCTGCTAATCTGTTGGGGCAGTGCTGAATCCGACCATAAAACAATCTGCCGGCGGAGCAAGGTGCTGAACAGAAGCACCCCAATTACAGCCCCGCCGGGGGGCCCGGCACAGAGCATCTGCTCCGGCAAGGCGGCTGCGAGCCCTCGGTGCAGCCCTCGCCGCGCTCCCCGTGTAATGACACAGCGGCTGCGTTGAGCCGAGTGCTGGGTTCATTTCTGTTCTTCTGCTTCGCTCTTCAAAGACATTTGTTCCCATAAAGGCCTCCTGCTGAACACTGCTTTGTTCTCTCTGGGCTTTGTAGGACAACAACAAATGCCTGGCACCGGCTAATAAGAATTATGCGAGTTCTCATCTGGCCATCTCTCTGGGCATAATAACAGGTTGCAAGGGAATGTGCCATGAATACAACATTCTGGAATTGAGAGCTTTTTGTTTTTTTTTTGTCTTTGCCCAGGGAAGGTTCCCTGATGTCCAGCTGTAACACGAACCGAGATCTGCATGGCACAGGAGTGAAGCGTGGGGCAGAGGAGGCAGCCTGGGGATGCCGGCAGCAGAGAGCATCCCTGGGAAGCAAACCTGCGTGCCATGCAGTCTCTGCACATTTTGCCACGGCCTGAAATGCTGTGGCCTTTCTAGAGGTTGCTGATGGCAGCGAGAGCGCGGCTCAGCGCAGCCGGGCTCCCCGAGGCAGCGGCTCTGCCTCCCGCCCTGCTCCTGCTGTCCCCTGCTCGCCCCACCGTGCGACCCGCACCTGCCAACACCTGCTTGCTGCGTCAGCTCCACGAGTCGATTCGTTTTCATTAAGAGCAAAGTAATCACTCTCCAAATGCCAGTATGTTGAAAAGCAATTGTTGCTGGTTTTGACAGTTATTAATCAAAATCAGAGGCGAGCTATTGCACACGGGATTGCTTTGTTTCCCCTCGTTCCAGCTTCGTTTCTTCTTGCTCTGCCCCTTCCCCTCCTCACTGCTGCTCCTCTCCTAGGGGGAGATGGAGGCACTCCTTCCGCCTCCTCATCCGTGTCCTTTTTTGGGTTTTGGTAAGAAAAGAAAAGAAATGCCAGGAAGCAGAGACTCGGCCTTAGGTGCGCTGCTGCAGCCCTGGGACGGATGGGGAGGCGGCTGTGGTCCTGCAGGCAGCAGCGCTGCGGCACCGACCTGCCGAGGCCCCGGCTCCATCACCTCCTGCTCCCTGGCCAGGGCTTAGGCTTTCTAAATGGTCTTAAATTTCACCCTTTCAAGTCATCTTACAACAGCGCAGCCTCCTGCGCGGGACTCCCCATGCATCAGCGGGATGGCAGCGCGTTGCATTATACATCACGGGAGGCTGTTATGCTGATGATGTATGGCACAACCCCAGCCCCAAGCACTGTCGCTCGTGACGTATTGCAGAGCAGGAACAGATCTGTGCTAAAACACATCAGCATGAATTAGTGCGGGCGGCCGGCCCCTTGCCGCGTGGGAGCAGCTGCACGTGCAGCCGGGCTCACCTGCAGCACCGGTGCCAAACCAGCACCAGCGCCTGGGGAAGGGGAGAGGAGGAACATGAAAAATCAATGGAGAAGCTGGATACTACAGTCTCTTATCGATTTTTTACAGAGAAAAAGATAATCCATGGACTGAGAAAACCACCACTACTCATCAACTGAGACCGAAGGGCTCCTACAAAAGACCACTATTTTTGTTATTGCTGTTGGTGGACACCAATAAGAGGAGGGAATGCTTGTAATGCTGATTTCAATTCTGTCTGGAAAACTTTCATTATTATCATTTCAATTAAAATTGCTCTTTGAAGCAGTTTGTCTTCAGGCTCAGCCACATGAATTTTGCTCTCATGATCATGGGAAACTTGAAAAATAAAAATGACCCTATTTTACCCAGCCGGCTTTTTTCTCTTTGCACCCTGTGTGGTTCCATCCGGGGCTCTTGTCAGGGCATGTTCAAAGTGCACTGTTTGGGCACAGGGGCAGACAGAGAGCAAAGGGCCTGTCCTGCCAGTTACGGACAACTTAACCTTCCACAGACGTCCCAGAGAATCAGTAGGTGCTGCTCATGCAAGAGGGAGCCTGGTCTCACACCGGAGCCGGTCAGGACAGCTCCGGGGTTCGGGGCAGTGGCCCAGGCGTGCCGTGCTCTGCAGCAGAAGTGCCGCAGGCGCGTGAGAGCAAAGCGCCCCGGCTCACCGGCAGCAAGCTCGTGGCTGCCGTGGCATTTGCTAAGGCCATTAGCGCCAGCAAATTAAGGCTGTTATTGTCAATTTATATGACAGCATGAGTGGCTTGTGTTTTAAAAAACAGCAATATTTTGGCAGGAGAAAGAAAACGCACTGTAAAAGTTCAGCTATAACAGCACGCGGCAGCAGCGCGAAGTGCGATGCCAAGTGCCGCGATCGTGGCCCAAGCGTAAGTGCAGCTGGCGCAGGGCAGGGAGCCGCACACCTGGTCCAGGCGCAGCCCCGGTGACGTGCCGGTGGAGGGCGCGGCCCCACTGCCTTCCATTTTACACAGAAACAAAATTAAGGGTGAGGTCCAACAATGCCCTTTTGGACAGTGCCCCGGCCTGCAATGTGTGAGCGGTACGCGGGTGGGATTTGACGAACCTTCCAAGCCCCACAGATGTAAGGCGGGAGGATCGGGTCCCTTCTGTGGGTGCTCACCAGCCTCGCCTACCTTTGCTCGGCAATCCTGGGACAAACTGTGAATATACATGAGCTGGAGATTATTCAACATTTCCATAAAACAAACTATGTTCAACACTAATTTATGGATATACTGAATTATCTAACACGAATGTAAATAGGATATAAAGAGAGATCTCAAGAAGAGAAACCTACAATCGAGTCGGTCTTCTTGACAGGAAAGTAGAAAGAAGGAATGTGAAAAAGGAGCCTACTAATTTATGCATATGTGTGTCCGATCCTGTCCTCAGGAACATGAATACTACTAACTGCCGGCTGTCCTTGATAACTACTTGCAATGTCATCTTTTTAATGAAAATTAAGTGCTTTGGTTGTACTAAATAGAAGCTGTGCGGACATGTTTAATTGCAGCACTGGGAGATGGCAACCTCATTTGAAAGGAAGCAAGTCCTTGGAGGATTCAGCATGGACTCTTCAAAAACAACAGACGCCGTGAACTTATAAGGACTAAAAATATTTTCCTTGCATCTGTGCAAGCCATTTCATTTCCTCTTCATTTTCTCTAATTTTCTTTGTCTCCAGCTTTGAATGATCTGATGCATTCTAATTACAACCACATCTGCCTGCCCTGTCCCAGGCGGCAGGGCCAGCGGGCAGGCAGGGAGCTGGGCGGTGCTGGCGGAGCCGTGGGCCCCCCTCCGCAGCCGCTGCCTCCCCCCGGCCCCCGGCAGCGCGTCCGCTGCCGCCAGCCCGGGCTGCAGCACGCCCGTCGGTCCTTGCCCGAGCGCAGCCGCCTCCGCGGGGCCAGCTGCCCCGCCGGGATCGCTTCCAGCCTCTGGTCCTCTGAGCCGAGCACTGGGGCCTCTGCTCACGGAGCGCTGCGATGGGCATATGCCTATCACAACGTTCCTTCGTTTGTGCATTTATGTTATTTTCTATTAATGTTAGCAAAGGTGGTCCCCGTCCCCCCGGCCACGCAGGGACTGGCTTTGCCAGTGTGCAGCCCACAGAGCTATCCTGGATGGCCGTTCCCGGCTGGGGTGCCAGCCGGTCCTCGGATCCCCGTGAGTGGGACTTGTGCTGGCTTTTCCATTTTGGCCATCGCTTAAGAAAAGCCTGTGTAAATCCAGTTTTCAGAAGTCATATATTCCACTTCTAAGATATTACGTTGCTTTTCATTCTGATCTTAAGGAAAAGCCATCCTCACATTCGAGCTAAAAGCAAATCCCTTGCAAGATTAGGTTAGCCTAGAAAAACTCAGCACATAAGCAATTACACATAATTTCTGAGGTGTTTTGTCTCCTCGCATAAGGAAATCAAAATCCCCAATCAACAATTCATGGGAAGAAGCAGCTCCAACACAAGAACAAAATGCGTGTTGTGTCCTTTCTTTAATCAAGTTAATGGTCATCATTTTGCATGCTAATGTCTCCTTGGTGGTCCATCAGCTCGGTACAGCTGCAGTAGTGTTTGATCTGGTGCAGTTTACCTAAGAGACCCAATTACAAGCTTTCCTCCAAGCAGGCTGACTCTGAAACATGGCAAATAAAACCCAACCACCAACAGCCGCGTCCACAGCAAAGTTTTCCTCTGTCATCACAGATGGCAGGTGAATAGTCTCAAGACTTTGGGTAAAGAAACCAAACAGCAGAGTGGTTTCTGTCCCACTTTGTTCGGTTCCCTAAGAGGGCTCGGAAATCAGCAGGAGGGCACGGAGGTGCACCGGGGGCCCAGGCACAGGGACGAGCGTGCTCCTGGGGCTGCTTCCGACTGGAGATGTGGCTTCAGTGCCGCAGCCGCTCGCAGCCGAAGGGCGCGGGGCTGGAGCGGCAGCAGAAGGTGCTGCGTGGTCAGCAGTGCTCGGGCGTGCAGTGAAGCTCTGCTCGAATCCTGCCAGCGCCTGGGAACTCTCTGCCTCAAATGCAAGGCTGGAAGCACAATTAGCTTTGCTTTCCTCCTAGCTATTTTAATTGGATCCGCAGCTTCGTGCCGTCACACCAGCCGCCAGGCTGAGGGTTGCGTGCACCAGCTCAGCAGTGTCCCACCTCTCAGCCTGGAGGTGGGCAGGATGCGCCGGGACCGCGCAGCGCGGCTGGGGCTCAGCACCGGCTCTGCTCCGCTGCCGGTGCCCTGCAGCCACTGCGGCTGCTCCCTCTGCCCACCCTGGCACCACCTTCCTCCCTTGCTTTCACGCATGCAAAATGCGTTGTCATTGGCATTGCCATCTAGTGGCAATCACTCACGGCTGCCTTATATCCTCCATTTTCTTACACAACCAACAATAACAAACCAAACCCAAGTATTTGATATTTGTTCTTGTGATCTTTGCATCAATCTGCTGGGTGCACCGTGCCTGGTGTGCCTGCAGTAAAAGGTGCTAACCAAAGGTAAAGCCAAGATCCGACCACTAAAAAAAAAGGTGCAGCGGTTGTCTGGGTTTGTCTCGAAATGCTCCATTCCCCCTTTGCCCAAGTGGCCAGGCAACCGCCCTCCCATGAAACCCCGACCACTGCAGCTGTAAATGGCAGAGTCAATTTTCTCCTGTATTAATCAGGCAATAAGCAAAACACACACAAGGGTACAGCATATGTGAAGATTACGCTGTGAAAAGAGCAGAAATCCTGGGCGGTCCATGGCAGTGCCGTTGCTGTTGCAGACAGGAGGCATTTGTCCAGCCCTTGGCTGCCTGCAGCTCCAGCCCCGGGCAGCATCCTCGCTCCCACAGCACCCGGCGGGAGCACCACCCGGAGAGGCAGCACCCATCGGGACCGCGAGCCTGCCAGTAGGACCAGCGCGTTGGTGGCAGGATGGGGGCAGAGCACGGCTGTGCCCCCGACCAGGACCCCCAGGGCCGGCAGGAGTGCGAGTGCTGGATGCTGCACCCATGTGAGGGGTTGGAATGAAGCCTCTCCGACAGCCACCTGCAATCTCCAATGGCTGCAAGATAAGGGGGCCACGAGGGAAAAGCCAAACCAGAAAGATAAGAAAGCTTATTCCATTCAATTATTGAGCAGATAAGGCAGCAGAGGCGAGCCTGGCTCTCCTAATCCATCCCAATGAGACGCAGAGGGTCGGCCTCTTCCAAACTAACCATCCCCACGTGGCTGCGGCACTCGTCAAGGGCTCAGTAATTCAGACCTCCCACCAACTTATTTTTTAGTATTATAATTAGCCCGGATGGCTAACCCTAAGCTTAAGATTCAGTGAATACATCTGCCTTTGAAATGAACTGGCAGAGAATTAAAGACGAGATTGCTCAGCAGAAGCATGTGCTCGGTGCAGCGCTGCCCCAGCGCGCGGGGAGCCCGGCCAGTGCTCCGGGAGCCCGCGTCACCTCGTCCGCTGCGCCCGCGGGCACCGGCTGCCAGCCCTGACCTCCTTCCTGCTGCACGGAGGCAGAGCCTGGCCATGCCACTGAACCCCCTGCAAGAGACTCTATCAGCCCGGGACCACTCTCACCCGTATTTCTTGTGAAATACGAGCTTGGCATTTCTCACAACCTTTGCACAAAGGTTAGGAGAGAGCTTGATGGGATTTGCGTGATGATTCAAAGTTGGGATGCGCTGTCAGCAGGGAAGATGAAGAGTTCCCTCGGGAGCGGTGGCTTGCCCGCAGCTTTGAGGGCTGGCACGGAGAGGGGGTGCGGGAACGTCCCCAAACCACCGCTGGGTTTATCTGGAAGCACGAACGAGCCGTCCTTCCACTGCCTGCAACTGCGCATGCTCGGATTTGAGCAGGATGCAGATTCATGCTTTGGGGAAACTTGCTCATATTTTTAATTATCACAGGCAATTAAGACTTTAATTCTGCCAGGCTCCAGCTGCCACAGCTGGCAGGGCTCCAGCAGCCCGGCCATCGGCTCCAAAAGCCTGCGCAGGATGCTGGGCACAGAGCAGGAGCTCTGGGACAGGAGCTGGCACCGAAGCCGCTGCCTGGTGACCGGGGCTCCTGGCAGGAGCAGAGGCACGCTGCACCCCTGCCTATGCACCGCCTCTGGTGCCCCTGACTGTTCTCCCCATCCCCACCGGACAGATTAAGAACAAACATGTGCCAGGCAGAGGAAGCAGGAAAATGAGCAACGCAGAGGAAAAAAGATGCTGAAGTGCAGAGTACGGAGGAGGAATACTGTGCTCTGGGTCTGGCTTTGCTTTTCCAATCTCCCCTAAGGGAGGCAGAGCAAACAGCTGGGAACAAAGCTCTGAGCGAGGGGAGGGGGCTCTGAGCACGACCCCTGCACCGGCGGCACCCGGGGCCGCCCGGGAGGTGGGCACACGGCTGGCTGCGAGCGAGGGCACGTGCGGAGGGAGGGCCTGGAAAGCGGCGATTCCGCCGCAAAGAGTCAGGCGTTCTGGGGAAGGCAGAGGGATGAGGAGGGGGAATGAGCAGCATCAAAAACGGATCAAGGCGATGAGGTGAGAGAGGCTGCTGGGGAAATGGAGCCCAAGAGAGGAGTGGGAAGAGCCTGTATGACGAGCAGGTAACGCGGGAGGGAAGCCTCAAGCCAGGCGAGGACAGACAGACAAAAGCAGGGAAACCCAGCCCAGGAGGCTCCAGCTGCCCGCAGAGCCACTGGGCAGCCACGGAGAGAGCCAGGCTCTGCCAAGGATGTGAAACGCAGACCCAGCAGTGCAGAGCCGGGCCCTTAATAGACAAAAAGCATAATAAAGTAACGCGAGTCCCACTGCAACATCCTTTCTCTTTTCATGATGAAAACCTCTTTCATAGCTGATCTGGTGCAAGTTAATACAGCTGTAATACACACACTCAACAATGTGTCTCTCCACTGCTGCCTTACACGTTATCACAAATAAATATCACCACAAAAAAAAAACAGAGAAAGCATGAGCTCTGCCTCATCTGGCATCCCACAATGTAATTAGTTAGCACACATCAACTGAAGCCTGAAATACGGAATTCAGAAATCAGAGGAGCTCACCCAACGAAACGGAAAATGAGAAAGCCTAACCCAATGAAAGAGCTCTCTAAATATAACCATTGCTGCAAAATTATGTCAGAGAATAATTCATACTCAGAAATAGCTCTGAAACTTAGTGGAAGCATGAGCAGCTAAATAGAGCAAGCCACAAGGAACAATAAGGAAATTGCACAAACATGATGGAAGTGTTAGAGCAGAGTGTAGAAGCAATGATAAAAAAAATTCCAAAATAGTTCTTCTAAGCAGACTGGCAGCGCTGCTGCTCCCATTTGTACGGGGAGTGAGGAAAGCCTCAGAAAGAGGTGGGAAGTCCCCCCCACAGTCACCAACTTCTTCCACATGGAGAAAGGACGCAATTTGTTGGATTTGCTTGTGGAAAGCCAGACACCACAGAAAGAAACGCTACTGGTTCGGTATGCTCAAAGTATGTACTCAGTCCTTCTGTTTCCTGTGCACACTACTTGGACACATACAGTCCTAGGGGTATAAACTTTTCGCCAGAGCAGTCCTTGGCTACAGGAAATCTCAAAAAACTTGTAATTAAATGAGTTGTCCAACTTCTCTCTAGGTCCAGGGCACTTTCACGACAACCACCTGAGTTCAGGAAAGTAAATCTGGTGACTGCATGGAGCTGCCAGCTCTCCACGCTGCGGACAGACGTCCAGCCTGCCTCCATTCCCCTCTCCCAGGTTCCCTTCTGCACAACCTGCTGCTCCCAGTCCGGCAGCAGGGGAACGCAGCAGTAACGAGTGACCAGAGTCCTGCGAGGGGAGCGGCTGTGAGCAGAGGCTGACGCCTCCAGCGGAGGGCGGCTCCACCCAGCACGGCTCACACGCATTCCTTTACTTCAGGTGCTGTCTTTAATTTAATTTGGTGCAATTGGATTTGATTAAGAGGTATTGATTGGGGGGAGGGGAGTCAAGGGGCTAAAATTGTGGCCATTTGTCAATAGCTGGGAGCTGGTGAAATCTCATCGTTAATAAATCAGTGCCGGCACAGTTCAGTACGCAGCTACCGCGGTCCAGAAAAGCAGACAGGCTCTTTCCCTCTGGCACCTGGTGACAGATTAATACCATTAAAAGTTGCAAGCATTTCCAGCGAGGAGCTGTGGCTGGGTTTGGAGAGAAGAGCCCCAGGGACAGCGGGTGGGAGGTGGCCGGCACGCAGCTGGGGTGCCCGCAGGTGACGCACCCCGCTCTGCTCCGCGCTTGGACACGTATGGGACATTCTCCGTGTCCCTGCAGGCCCTCGGACAGAGCAGGACACCAATGTCAGAGGCTCTGACTGCAGCCAGGCATCAGAGAAGAGCAGCAAACCTCTCCTGAAATGCCTTTGTCTTCCTCCTAATCAGCAAAGGCTGCTTAATCTAGAAAAGGCTCCTTATGGAAGATGCTGCAGCAGGTCCAATACCAGTGATACAGAGGAGAGCTCTCCTGCCCGGGCTGCAAAGCAATGCTTTTCGGGCGAGGGGCTGCTGCAACGTGGGCTCCTGCTCCCTCTGCACAGTGCACGGCTGCTGCTTTGGTTTAGGCACACTGTCCGCAGCAGCTGCTCCGACAGCCGTGACATACAGAAAAATTACAGAGCAACACTTATTAGCTCTTCAGCAGCATATTGACACAACTCCAACAGAAAATGGGGACTAAAATGAGTAGACTTAACACTTCTGATGTATTTGTATTATTTTCAGCATGCTATCATAACTCCCAGAATGGGGATGTCAAATGGCTTCTTCTAAGCATTTTGTACATCTTTAAAAATGAAATGGGCTGCGCTGATGCCTTCAGATGTCTAATGGTTGATACAAGTGTAAAAGTGCCACTTCATGCTTTTAGATGTAGCTACAGTAAATCAATCCTATTTTTACTGCTTATGAACTGCAAATATTTTGTCAGGGCTACTCCAGCACTTTGGGATCAAGGGAAGATGACATGAGAGACCCTCCAGGGTTCTTTGTGAAGCTGAACCTTGCCGGGTCCGTCTCGTGGTCCAGCTCAGCTGCTCTCTTATCCAGCAGAGGATGTGCAAGCAGGGGAACAGCCACGAGCCCCTGGCTCTCCCCAGCGCTGCTCATCACCCAGATGGCAATCCGGATTGCAGAGGTCGCTGGAGACACCCTCAGCTCTGCTACCTGCGACAGGCTTTTGTGGTGCCCAAGAGGAACTGTTTTAAGTCCCTTGTAATAGCTTAGATGGAGCTAGGGGAAGCTTGAAGGGTTGGCTTGGTATTAAAAATGATCTATGATAATAAAAGGGGAGGAAAAAGAGACCACTGTCTTATGAGCAGCAGTGTCTGAAAGGCATGAAACAAGGCAATTAACAGATCCGTTGCACCACATGATGCACGTCCGCTGCTGGATTGGAGAAAAACTCTCCACGCTCAAAATTTTTTAAAGGTAGTTGATAACAGCAATAAATAGAATAAATGCAAACGCAGTGTCCCTAGACTCCAGGAGCTGTAGCAGGCTCTGCAGAGAGGGGCACGCACTGCTCAGAGCCCGAGCCTTCTGGAAGGGCGCAAGGAGGAGGGAGCCCCGTGGCCCCTCTGGCCCTGAAGGGCTCCTGCTGGCGAGGCCAATGGTGCCAGGATTCGGCCCAGAGCAGGAAGAAGCAAACACATTGCCGAGGGGTGTGTAAGGACACATCACCTCATTAACTCCTGAAAGCCAGTGCCCGGACGCTAATCTGTGGTGACTTATAAGTCTTCATGACTAATGCAGTCATAATCAAAATGGACCATAATCATTACGGCAGTAAAGTGATCCTTGCATTTTCCTATTACTAATCGTCAGCTTCTCCTTGTGACCTTTACTTTAAAATGTTTCAATATAAATAATGCACTTCTGTGAATATATTTTTCTGATTATTTCCCAAAGCTCTGATTCTCCATGTGTGACAGTCCCTGAAGTGGTAATTTGTTCTCTTCCTGGTAATTGCAATTTTAGAAATAGCTTTCTGAAATGCTCACAGCCTGATATCTTTTTCGAAGATATTTCCTTCTTTCTCCCTTTCATGATGAACTTGCTGCCCGCGGTGGCACACACCCCATGCATCTGGGGCTGGGGTTGCAGCAACCCAGGGGAACGGGAGGCTCAGGGCATCCCCCTGCCGCAGACCGAGGGGCTCGCGCCGCCCCAGGAGACCCCATCTTCTGCTAGGGAGTCTCCTAATGATCTCAGATTAACTCTTATTATTGCAGTTGTAACAGATTCTGTTATCCAGCCAGGATGGGAAGCATGCTATTACTGGATAATAGTATATATTTTGCCTTCTTGTAGTGATACACAGAGGGAAAGTAAGCCAGCAAAAGAGACGTCTGTGGGAAAATACAGAGACTTGCACTTACAAGTAGTTAATCCCTGTGATACTCATTCAAATACGCATTGTTGTTCACAAGTTAATGAAATGATCATTCCTGTATATTGTAAATCGCTTTTGGGCTCTGGATCTGGGCAGAGCCTGGCAGTGCCGCAGGGGAGTGGAACATCCTGGGGGCAACCCCCCCAACGAGAAGGCAGCCCCCGGGCTCGGTGCAGCAGTTCGCTGCCCGCAGACGGAGTGTTCGCAGCAGCTGGAGTCCTCACCTGTGGAAGCAGACAGGGTCCGAGGCGGGGGATGCCGAGGGAAGCACTCCCAGCCCTGCTGCCTCCCACCCCACCAGCACGGCTCTTGTCCAGGCGATGCCACAGCCCCTGGCTCTGACCTTTTGTAGCCAGTTCAGAGAAATTGTTAGTGATTAATTTAAGCTGAAGGTTAAGAGCCAACATAAGCTAGAAAGTCAATGACTAATCTATTAAGCTCCCCAGTAACTTAATTTACATGTTTTTAATGATTACTTCCTACCTGGGCACTCTGAAAACTAATTGGACTTGAATCGTTAAGTGCATTCAGAGGTGGACTCAAATTAATAAGTACCACTCATGTCTGCTTTTAGCTGCAAAAGAAAATCAACTTTGGTTCTTGGGCTGCCAGAACGCCTCATTGCTATGCAAATGTCGCAGCCTCTTCTCCATTCAAGGGGTATCTGCTCTCTAATAACAAGGATGCATTAGCCTGGGGAGCCAGGCTTTGCTGTACCCACTGCCATTTAGGAATTAAAACCCCAATTAAGGGCTTGATGCACTTCTTGAAAATTGAGTTTTCATCTATTGTGGGGAAAAAAAAAAAAATCTGTTCAGGACTTTAGATGGGGAGCAGACGATGCGTCGCCCTGGTATTCCCAAGCATGGAAGGAACATTAGGTGGGCTTGGTAGTTTCTCTGCTGCCATGCAGCTCCCAGCCCTCCTCCTCCTCCTCCACCAGTTTAATTGCAGGCTGTCAGAGCAGGTCCCCTCTCCTAGCTCCCCCAGTCTGCAGCACCTTCTGCGGGCAGCTGGCGCTGCGGGTGCAGACCAGCGTCATAGCACTGTTAGCACAGCCAGGGGCTGCGGGGCACGCCGTGGGAGCTGACCTTTTCTCCCTGTTTCCAAGAACAAGATTAATGCTTCTGAACAAAAAGCACCGTGGTGTGGCAGGCAGGGAGAGCCCCTCCCCGGCCCAGCTCTGCGGAAGCACCGTGCCTCTGTGCATGCCCTCTGAAAGCCCAGGCAACCTGCGGTGGCAAGGACAGCAAAGCCTTTTCCTGACAAGTCATTGCCAATGACCTGCAATTAGAATTAGTTTTCAGCACTTCTAAGTCTATTAGAGACAGGCACGTGATAACAAGCACGCATCTCAGGCTCGAAGCAAGCACGACTCGGACGAGCCAGCATGTAGCTCGTCACCACAAGTGTTGCTAATTCCCAGAGGGAGGCAGGAGCAGCTCCCAGGCCAGCGGCACCGGCTGCAGCAAGGGGCAGGAGCTGCCAGCGCTGGGAGAGGCTGCAACACCCTGTCATGCTTGAGGTGGCCAAAATCTGCATGGCAAGCAACTGAGATGCCTTCTCTTTCTGCACGCAAGGAAAGCTCTTGCCTTGAGTACAGAATTTGGTGATAAGGAAGGAGATGTGGCTAGAATGAGAAGCACCTACTTAAAAGTTAACATGAAAGCCCTTTTAATATAATTTAATGGCAAAAGGCAAAATGAGGTTTAGAGATGCAGTGCTGGTTCTCTACTTAAGGAGAGGATGAACACTTGTATTGGATCAATCCACGTAAGGATGAGAAAAAAAAATCAGTGTGGTATTTATTTCCCTAAGAAGTCTGGCATCTTTGCTGGAGCTGTGGGAAGTGAAATGAATTCATTCCGCATTGGATGCGTACAGCTGTCCTCTTCACAGCAAGCGCTCATGACTCCCAAGCAAGGATGCTCGTTAAAGAAAAGCAGGAGCCTAAATGGTGGGATTGGGTCCTGTTGGACACTGGCAAGCGCCTGGTGCAAACTCTCGCTCTGCAAACACACGCACAGTTGTTGGGGGGAGGCGGATGCTGCTCCCTTCCAGGGCAGACATGCCGCCAGGCCACCACAGCCTGCCCGGACCCCCAGCCAAAGCCCCCGAGTTACCAAGCCCAGAGGGGCCAGTGCAAGGAGAAGGACGCGGGCGCCCGGCCTCTGCGACCCGCTGCCCTGGTTTGCACCGTGCACAAGGTCTGTGCCCTGGAGCGATGCCCGACACCCCTGAACTGCAGGCACCGCTCCCCACCCGGCACCCCACGTATAATTGCTTGCTTAAACCGGGCAGGCGACCAGCTAGCAGCTCACAGGCTTCATGAGTTAATCATAATGAAATTGAGGATTTCACAGTTTGCCATCAATTAATAGCTGAGCAAACAGAACACAGTGGTTATATTGGGGAAGATGTTTCCCCCTAAAGAACAGTTCTTTTAATGAGGCTTATAATAATACTCATTAATTTGTGAATGTCTGAATTTTCAGGTTCGCAAACAAGAAAGGCAATAGCTTTGCATTATGGTTGAGTCACATAAACAACAGCTTCCCTCTTCCTTCCGACCCTCAGGTGGGTCATTGAGAATTTATCTTACTGATTAAAAAAGAGTTTCTCAGAATAAATCCACGGCCCCAGTAGGGCCCAGGGCCTTTGCTGGGTCAGAGCGAAGGTGCCCTGTAATGCCACCTCACTGCTTTCTCCCTGCTGCATTCATCCCATTGCGTTTTTGAACGCATTCAAAACTTTTTCTTTCTGCAGCCTCCTGCAGCAATGAGCTAGCAGGTCCTCTGTGTGCGGCAGGGAAAGGGCTTGCTCCCCGTATGCAGGAGCAGCTCCTTCCCCTCCACGTGCCCCCCAGTCCCTCGGTGACACCGCGAGGTCTCGGCTCGCTGCCCGGGGGGACACGCTGCTCCATCCCACGCTCATCTCCTCCGGCTGCAGAGCTGCGCAAGCCTCGCTCCCCAGTGTGGAGAGCGGGATGAGGCTGCTTCGAGCCTCCCCGGCTCTCCTCCAACACAAATAATGGCTCTGACAGAGGAAGCTGAATTTCGTCGCAGTCCTTGGAGGATGTAGCATTTCATTGTAGGTTTTTTCATTAGCTTACAACACAGGAGCTGTACAGATGCTGTCTGTTCCCCCCCAATAGCAAGCAAATTATGCACCTGGGCTAACAGCCAGCATACAGAGGATTTATGCTTTCCAAGGCCTTTTATTAACTTGACAACATATGGCTCTATCCACAGAGAGATCTCCTCCCTTTTCCCAGCCCTGGGCAGGGGCTCTCCCTGCTGCCCCTGTTCACAGCCTGCCCACAGGAAGCTCCAACGGAAAGGAAACACACGTCCCTTTGGGGTGGCAGGGATGTTAAACATAGAAGCATAGAACGGTTTGGGTTGGAAGGGACCCCTAAGGATTAATGAAACTTCACCAAATAATTCTCATATTTAAAACCATTTAAATTGCTTTTTTCCTGCACAAATGCAAAGCAGTTTTAAAGTAGCATTACCGAGTATTTAGGAAACTCCAAGATATTCATCTTTCCAGCTTGTACTGGTACTGAAATAGGTACACCAGAAAATGAACTGACACAGGACAAGTTTTGATTCCACACCGTTCTCCATGGAAACCCGCACTGAAGATGTATTTTTCACCATACTTGGGGCACATTCCTACACCAACAATAACCAGCCTCTTAAGTAACTGAAACCCAAAGAAAATCCTGTATCTTTTTGCTTTCATATCTCATTTTTATTTCTTGCGGATGCCTAACATGAAAGCCTATAATGGTCCTTTTGGAACTGGAGGCTGCCCTAGCCTCCTCATTTGCTCTATGCATATTAACCAACACTTGGAAAGCAGAGTCACGATTGATTTTTGTCTTTAAGATTCAGGCTGCAATTGATTTCTCTCAGACAGAACCTTTGCATCTAATGAAATGCAGAGATGCTCTTAGAAATGCACTGCAGGTGGCAGCCAGGCTATGGGCAAGAAAAATTGCCCTCCTTTTTAAAGCTCTCAGTAACTCCCAGAGAAAACCTGAATGGCTGAGTTTCTGCAGGTGAAGGGGCTGGCAGGAGGTGGGAGCAGCTTCAGAGGAGGCAGCACTGCCAGGAAAGACCTTGCCAAAACATTTTCGTATCTGAATATGTGTGGGAGGAATGTCTAACGATGTTGAACTTAAACTGGCTGGAAAAGTGTCGTACTGCTGCCTGGTTTTAGATGTTTCTCTTTCCTCCCCTAGCTAAAACACTGCTGGAAGGCACCGAGGTAACCCCTCCTTGCTCAGCTCGCAGACAAACCAAAGCACTGCTGGCCAGGCCGGATTTTCGAGCTGGCCCACAAAGCAGTCTCGTCCCCATCCTCCTGGTGCCAGCAGGCCAGGAGCTGCCTGCCCGACGGCAGAGGCTGCATCTATCCGTGTCCGCACAGGGAGCTGCGCGCCACAGCTCGCATCCCTCAGCCACCACCTACAGAGGAAGCTATAGGGCTACACCTGCCGCAGAACCCAAGGCAGGGCTCCTAGCAGGAAATGTTTAACATGCTCTCGAGAGGTGCTGCTATGAAGAAAACCCACGTATTCCTGAGAGGAAGAAGCTTGACTGCCAGAAGCATTGCTCCTAATTAGATGGACATGCATCGCTTTGCTTTAAGTCAGCATGGCAGAAGGATACTGAGAACTGAGATGTATTCCTTTTTCCCCCAAGTCTGAAAGCCCCTAACAGAACACATCCCTTCAGTCACCAGAACCAGAAGCGAGCACAGAAAGCAGCTCGGCACCGCACCAGCCTCCCATTTCTGCTGCAGGTGCCTGTGGCCACAGCCCTGCCTTCCCCACGCACCCCGCGTGTCCTCCCCCGGGCCGGGCAGCAGCCTGGCACACGCACCTCCTGCTCCAGCGCTGGCCAGCTGCGGCTGTGACAGGCCCTCGGCGTCAGGGACAGAGCTTGCTGCTGCCGGAACCTCCTCTGCCCCACTCCACATCGTCCCGGCTGCCCCATCCACCACCGCACGAGGGGCAAAGCCCGCCCAGAGGCAGAAGGGAGAAGCCCCGGGGGCACAAAGTGCACAGGAGCCTGCAGCAGCGGAGGACTGAAGCAAGCAGCACAGCACCCACACAAGGGACCCCTCCCTCTCCATTCCGAAAGCCCCGGGGGCCTTTGCAGCAGCCCTTTATGGGCTGACTGCCCCCAGCTGTGTCCCACCCCAGCTGGGGCCGGGCTGGCCCAGCTCCTGCTTCCCTCCGAGCTACAGCCGTTATGCTCCCACCTGCAGCTCGCCTTCACACCCACCTCCCCTTCCAACAGCTCCTTGCAACCTTGTACTTTAACTACCAAATATTTCCAGTTCCTGCTGCTTTGCTCTAAGAGCCTGGCCCAAAAGCGCGGCTCTGCTCGGCATGGTGTGAGCTGGGGCGGGCGTGGGAAGAGGAGAGCATCCTCGGCCGGGGGCTGGCGGGCGGCGGCGGGGGTGCCACAGAGCCGCCGAGCCCTGTGCGTGCCCCGGGGCGCTCACCCTGCCGGGGCTGGAGAAGGCGCCCGGTCCCCGGTGCCAGATGGGCCAGGCAGCTGCGTGTCTGACACCCCATCCCGAGACCTCGGCTCCGGTTTTAGCAGACATTTACACACGCTGAGGTGCCCGGCTCTCAGTCGTCCCCTGGTAGATGTGCGGAGCTCAGGGTGTTTTCACAGATGCATTAGCAATAGCGCTGGAAATGCCATCAGGAACTTTGAGCTCAGATTAGGAGCTGCCATTTATATATACATAAAATGTTCCAAATCGATCGAGGCAAGACCCAAATAAGCCTTTTGTAAGCTGAAGCACAACCGTTCGCACAGCTGTGGCTGTGCTGGCTTCTCTGCTGCCTGGAGTCGAGGACAACCCGTGCCGGGAGCCTGGCACGCGGTGAGGTCTGGCCCGTGCCTGCTGCACCCTCCTGCACACCCCTGCACCATGCTGCATCCCCTGCACTGCGCTGCACCAGCCCCACGGACGCCCACGTCTGCAGGGCCTTCAGTCATCTTTGGACACCAGGAGCTGCTTTTCCCTTCATGCACACGTGCATTTTCCAAACTTTTCTGAAGTTGCTGTTTGCAGTGGCCAACATGCGATCTGTTTGCGCATCCCAAGTGCTGGATGAGTTTGTTTACCAAAGCTCCTTAAAGTGTGGAGCATGAGGATACAATGGCATTTGAGTATTGTTGAGTGCTTTCAAGAAGATTACACCCGCTGAAGTAGTAATTAATGTTTGTTTTATTATGTTCTGGGGAATGATCGGCCAACAAGATAATTCAAATAAAACAGAACATGTTCCGATTGAACACTATTTAAACGCTGATTCATTGCAAACTAGCCCATGCAAAGGACTAATAATTAAGAGAAAAGGCACAAGCAGGAGCATTCTTACCATTTGTCTGCCTTTTATGTCATTAAAATGATGGAAATTATAGCTTAATGAGTGGAAATTGGATATGCTTTTGAGAATTTTGCGTATCTTGTTTTTTTTACCCACTGCAGTCTCCACCCACCCACCCCGACACTTCCTCAGCCCCACGGTGAGTGCCTGGAGGAAGCTCAGCCCCCAGGCCAGTGCACCTGCCTGGTTTCGGTGAGGTTGTGGCAGTGGGTGTGGGACAGCTCTGCCTGCTGGGTTAATTCTTTGCTAATGTGTCATTAAATTATATACAGGGAAATTACTGTGTCACATTATATGGTAAATAAACCTCAGCAGGGCTTGAATGCTGAACATCCGGCAGGCTGAAAGACATCCAGTTTTATCTTACAGCACTGGTATTTGGCAGGGTCCCTGCCCCTGCTCCTTCCAAACTCCATTGAACTAGTGTGGCACAGAGTCTACGATGGGAAGGGCTGGGGTTTATTTCCGGAAGGCAAAGATGCCATTTGTCATTGCTGCTGGACGCGATGGCAGCGGGGCTGGCTGCCCAGTGTGGGAGCTACCACTGCTGGCGTGTTGCGGCCTCACCAGTCCCATGAAACACCCCGAACACACTTTCTCCTCTGCAGGAGGCTCACGTTCACCTTCTACCTATTCGCAGAGCGAGAGTTGCTCATGGACAGCTGCACAGCTGTAATCCCCATCCCCGTGGATTCGGAGCAGCAAGCTGCTTGCTGCTGGCCATTTTTACATCCCCAAACTTGAACGCTAAGAGGTACAACGACGGACAGGGAGTTTTGCTGCTTTATGCTCACCTTCCCCTCCGTGCTGTGCCACAGTTTGCACCAGCAGAGGTGTGCCCACACAGCGGGCTGCGTGGCCGTGCTGCAAACCCGGTCAGGAAGGGGGACCCAAAGAGCGAGAATACGTAGAGTGCAGCAGAAAGGTGCAGGCTGGCCTCTCTGCCATTTTTCTGCACTGGAAGCAGAAGTAGTGCCCTGAGCCCGGCCTCACCGGCAGCGGCAGCAGAGCCGGGCACCCCGGGGAGCGCAGTGCGCGGGGCAGGGGCAGCGGGAGCCGCCTGCCTCCGCCCGAGGCACCGCTATCTGTTACGGCACAGCGGGACCTGCCCCCACTCTTCCTTCCTTTTTCTTGTTTGCTGAATCTAAATTCCCCTAAACAGGGAGAGATAAATTCTGTCCGTAACAGAGCGGGCAGGACGAACACAGCGTAATGCACCTGCTCTCCATATAAATTGTCTGCTGCTGCACAGGGACACTGGCAAAGGGAGGTGCACGAAGCGTCAGTTAAACGACTAGAAGAAAATTGTCCTCCATCTGTTGAAATAAATTCCACCACATTTTTTTCTCAGAGTAACCGTACAGGGACGTAATGTATTATTAAGCACAGGGAAGCAGAGGAGGGAGCCGGGGCGCCGGCTCGGTGCTGGCATCGCCAGCCCACGGGGTCCCTCCGGTCGCGCAGACCCACGCACGGCGGCTCCCGCACTGAAGGCGGCTTCACCTCCGCGTCCCCGGGTGAGGATTTTCCACAAGATGGAGCCTGCGGGCAGACGAAGCGCAGCCTGCAGTGCCGGGAGGAGGTGGATGTGGGGACGGAGGGCGGCTGTCTGGCTGTCTGGCTGCCGTGATGCACGGTGGTCTGTCTGTCCGTCTGTCCATCCGTCTCCCAGGTGGTGCCAGGACAGCGGTGCGGAGCAGCCTGTCTGTCTGTCCATCTGTCCATCTCCCAGGTGGTGCCAGGACAGAGCTGGAAAGCGGCTGCCTTGACTTGCCTTGCTGTGCCATGAAGATCACTGGGACCTGGTGCAGACCCTTGCGGGCACGTGTGTGTGCATGTGTGTGCATGTGTGGCACGCGTCCTTCAGCCATAGGCACACAAAGGTGTCACCCCCAGCTGGACCTGGTGGCTCAGCTGGGGATGACTCAAGGGATGCTGCAAGCCAGCGCCAGACACAGCCTTTAACAGACAACATCTACCAGGACCCGAGAGGCACCAAAACCCGCCCAGCAGCCCTTCTTTTTCGGGTTCAGCTCGGACCCAAGAGGCACTCTGCAGCAGTGGGGCCCGCGAGCTCCGGCTGGATGTTTTCTTGCCTGCAGCACAGCCTTGAACCAAATCAGAGCTACAAACCGAAACCCAGCAGAAGCCACCTTGCTCTGAGCAAACAGCCGAAGGAGCAAGCATCACGTCACCCCGGCCTCACCCACACCCTGCCCTCCTGCCAGCCCCTCCGGCCGTCGCGGCGGGGTCACCCTGCTGTCTTTGGGTACCCCCTTGGCAGCGGGGGCTGCAGCCGCCCCCGCTCCCCTCCGTGCCACAGCTGCCCCCGCCGGGTCCCACAGGGCGCCCACTCCTCGGGCTCTGCCCGGCCGATCGCACGCTGCTGCCTCCAGTTCGGCACCGGGAGGGGAAGCAGCTGAACGCAGCACTGCCCTCACTGCCTCCTGGCTAGCAGTCACTTAGCCCCGAAAATGTGTGTCGTGGCCATGCAGCGATGCTGGCTGGGGAAGAGGAGGGAGCGCTTCCGGAGGGGACAACACTGTTTTACAGACATCGGGTGTTACAGATGGTCAGATGGAGCCGAGTGAAACTGCCAGCCACAGCATCAATCAGGGAAACTGGAAAAATCTTTCATCCAGAGAGATACCCCAGAATTTTTTACAAGTAAAAATCTCCCAGATGTGTTTGAGGAGAAAACCTGCTAGAGGTGCTCAGCACAAGCTGGGTGCAGAGGCCAGTGCTTCGCTGGGCAGCCCCGTGGGCTGTGCTGGCAGCAGGGGCTCCCACGCAGGGAAATTCATCTTTACGTACTGATGACTCGCTCCTTTGCTTGTTAATCCTCAGAGGTAGATGTGAAAGCAGTGTGGATTAAAACAAATGCCAGAGCCCGAAGAGAAATGTCAGGAGCTGGGGGGGCTCTGGTGGGAGCCTGCCCACGTGTCCCACCTCCGGAGGAAACCTCTACCACTTTACTTTAAGCTGGTTTGTTCCCATGCTGGAGATCAGTGGAAAAAAGGTTTGTGATCACTTTACCAGGACTTTCAGCCACACAGTTGCTTGGGTTTATTTGTTCTAAATTTCCCTTTTGCTAGAAAAACCCGAGCTCTGGGAAGCAGAGGGGAGGGAAGCACCGCTTACTGTAAGCGGCATGGGGAGAAAAATGGCATTGTGCTTCACATGATTTCCACATTATGCTAATGCACATCTGTTGAATGTCTCCTTCCCATTATGAATTCCAGCAGGTCCTTTCTAGTAAGTGGGAATTACTTCCTTTCTCTGTTTTTTTTTTNTTTTTTTTTTTTTTTTTTTTAATTGCTTAATGTTTAGGAAAATAGAGCCACTAGAAGCTGTGGCTGCTGGCTGCAGCCATAGGTGATGCTCTGCACAGGTGGGCACAGCCCTGCTAGCCCTCCTAACCCCCTGTAGCTGCAAGTGAGGGGTTCTGGGCTAAGAAAGCCACCAAGTAAAAGTTTCTAGTGATGGAACAAGGCAAGAGGTTGGGGCCGGCAGCTCATTCCCCCATGATGCTCAGCTCCTCCAGGGGACCCCGCTGTCACCAGCCTTCAGGGGATCTGCTCGTCCTCACCAGAAGCACAGCTGGAAAGTAGCTTGGCCTTTCCTACCATAAACTTTCCCAAAACAACCATAGGCACAACCACCAGGACAAAGCAGCAAAAATGAGGTAAGGAAGAGATGGATCAATAAAATACTCAAGTAGTGAAGGAAAAATGAGAGCCCCATTTGTTTGTTTCCTTCACAGGTCACCGTAAAAGCACAGTGACAGGAGGAAAACATCAAATAACTGATGAAAAAGAAATAGCTGAAGAAGAAAAAACAACACCTAAACCTCAGGCAGATAATATGGCTAAGCAGGCAGAAAGCCACATGCCTCACCTCCACAAATCTGGGATAACAACCGTAACACTGGCCTTTGGCTCCACTGGAAAATTTCAATGTGCTGGTAAGTGAGGGAGAGCAGCAGGGAGATGGCTGTAGCAGAAAGAGAAGTTCATAATTGCCAGGGACCTGCAATTAAGCTCCTGGGAAAACCTTGCTGTGTTGCAAAGTCTGTATGTGCCAGCCACCTAAAGACCTGCATTCCTGGAGCCTGCTTGGGCAGCACCGCGCAAAGGTGCTGAGTGTTCTGGTGCTGGACGCGTGGATCTCGATAGCCACGTTCCCAGAGAGAGCTGGCTCTGCGGGTGATAACAAAGCAGGGGTAGCAGGGGATCGCTGAGGATTGATACATTTCTAATACTCAGCCTCGGGTTTCTCGTCATTGTTATCTTCACATGGGACTAAACGTGGCTGTGGGTGATGAGCTATCCCAGTCCGCGCGAGAGCGAGAAGAGCAGTAAAACCGGGCATAGCAGGCTCACATGGACCGCGTGGGCAGAGCTTCAATGGCACGAAGTCTGAAAGGCTGCACATCACTGGTCTGCACTGGATTTTGGGGGGCTGACAGGGAAGTCAAGCAGGGACTGTGCTGAGCATCAGCGGTGGCAGCCAGCCTGGTGGCAGCCAGCTCGGCAGGGACCGGCAGCACAGTCCCAGAGGGTGGCAAAGAGACAGCAGGAGAGGGAGCCCGGGCTGGGTTTCCTCTAATTTGTACGGATGAGTGAACCTGAAAAACCCCCAAATCCAAGATTCTCCACACTCATCTGAGACCAAATAACGTACGTGACAGCGGCGTGAGTGTGGCAGAGTGCCTATTAGCACAGGGCTTAATGTTCACCCCGAAGGATGAAATGGGATTTAGCTGGTGACCGTCTGCATGTGGGGAAGCTGAGAGCATATAAAGAGCATGGGGCTAACACAATGGTTCAAAATTAAAAGTTTCCGTTAATTAAAACTAAGGAGACGATAATCCTGTGAGCATGGGCTGTGGGACGGTGAGGGCGGGCACGGCGGCGCTGCTCCTCCGCTGGAGCTGGCACCGCGGGACAGCGGCAGTTCATTAAAGTCAATATAAATGGAAAGAGGATTTGGACTCAGAGGCGACAGATAAGCAGTGACAGGGAATATGGAAACATGGCCTACTTTTGTCAGCCCGGGGAAATCAGTGCAGTGTTATTAGAGAGGCAAAAAGACCGCTTTGATACGGGACGCTTGTGACTCCCACACGGGGATGAGCCAGGAAAGCTGGCGCCGGCCCCTTGAGCGCCGGGCTCTGGCCACAAGAACCTGTTTGCCATGGCAGCATCATGGGGCTGCATTTCAAGGCTCATCCTTTGCTTCCCAAAACCCCCAGAGAAGACAGAGTTCCCACCAGGCGCGCAGGCAAGGCATGCAGATGGGAGCCCATGCCTCTGTCCCCGGCAAGCCCTCAGCCAGGGCAGTGCAAGCTCTCCAATTCCCACAGCACCGAGCTGGGAGGCTTCAACTGCCTCTGCATAAAAGCCCTTAAGTCTAAGCCTTGATTCTGAGCCTGAAGAAGCAGACAACTCAGATCTCCGTTGCTGCCATTGTTGCTTAACGCAGTACCGCCAGGCTTTGCATCCCAGCCCAGGGCTCCCCAGGTGGGACCTAACAGTGTGTGCCACTGGCAGAGCCTAGCCAGGGAACTTATTTTTCTGTTTCATTAGTGGCAGGTTTTCAGCAGCTCACCTTCCTTCTCCTGCTTCGTTACAGGGATATCTGTCAGTGCTGGGAAACTGGCCAGCAGGTGCAATTTGTTCCTATCAGGGCACCCGTGCTCACAGTTGCCCTCCTCCTGCCCATCAGCCCGGCTCCATCCTCCGAGCAGGGATGCTGTGGGTGCCTGCGGGGGCACGGCGGGGACAGGGACCTGCTGCCAGCCTCCTCCCATGGGCTCCGACCCACTTGGTCCCGACCTTCTCTGCCACGCTGTTGATGCACACAAGACTTTATTTAGCAAATGCTTTCAGTGTGATACTCACCCATTCTGGGACAAATGCTGCTCGCACTGTGGTGATTAATGAGTGAGACGAAGACCTTCTCCCTGCCCCATCACCCTTGAAATCTGCTTGATTGCGCATACTAAACGAAAACAAATTTTACAGATTATATTTTTTTAGTGTTCTTCAGTTAGGTCTATGCTGAAGTCCCTGCTGTGATTGCAGTCTCCAAGTTGGACTGGAGTTGAGGAGAATTTTTATTTGAACAATAGGTCAAATGTGAATTCACCTTGCTCCAGACACAGGATATTAGCTCCAATTTTGGAAGCTTTTAGCCTTTTTAAAGAAAAGGAAAAGATAGAAAGTCCTCACTGTCTAATTATATTGGTTACAGGCAATCAGACTCAGTCATATTCTGATGGCTTTTATTTGACACTGATTGATTACACTTTAATAGCTGCCCTGAGCACTTTCTTGGTTTCTAAAGAAGTTTAGCAATGCTACACCAAGCGCTGCGGGCCAGGAGGCTGTTAATGGTGGATCAGCACCACCTCCTTCAGGGAGTCCAGCTGTCTGCATTTAAATCCCTCCCACTGCAGATGCCCCCTGCCCGCCCTGGTTCCTGCCGTGCCCTGTGGGTGGCACAGGGCCGGCTCCAGCTAAGGGCAGACCCATGGCACTGGCCGGTGCCCGTCAGAGCACTGGGGTCCCCGCAGAGCTGCAGCAGGACCGGGGCTCTGGTGGCACCCTGGGGTGAAGGCACCCTGGGGTGAAGGTGCCCTCCAGCAGCACCCCGGACCCCTGGGGGAGCCAGGTTTCTGCCCCAGCCTTCTGCCCCACAGCCAGTGGAATCGAACAGCAGCATGCGAGCGCTGACGTGAATTCCTGGTGGGGGACTCTGCTCCCCTACATGTTCCGTGCTGCTTCGGAAATTATCTCTCCAAAGCTTTCCTGCGCTAATGGGATGCCGGGCGGTTGTACGCACTCGCTCCCCTATCTACATGGTTCTGACAAATATGGAATCAGGCACCTGGGAATCCCATTCAGAGAGCGTCAGCTGAGACCCAGGAATGTATTAAACAAAACAGAGCACAATTAGACGGAGCCTTTCTGTGATCTGCTGCTGTACCAGTGCTGCGCTGCCTGCAGTGGCAGGTTTCCCTATGGCTGAGACTCTGGGGCTTGCTCCTAGCACGGAGATCACATACCAGAGAGCCGGCATTGGAAAACTCCACTTGGACCCGAGGTTTGAAAGAGAAGAGCAAAGCACAGCTTTGAATATTTTCTGACATCTTTTATAACCCACAACACTCATATAACTGATAATGGAGCAATACTCCGAAGGAGAAGTCTGATGCAGCCGATAACAGATTTGTACTTTTGAGATAGGAAAGTGTATCTATTTTGAGCACAGAGGCTGCATATATCGCTGTAGAAACACACTACATTGATAGCTCGAAGGTTCTGTAGCTGTTTACAGCACACTGGGAGCTCAGCAGAGCGCACCAAGGTTTCCCGTGCTATTCCCTGTGCTCGCCACCACGGTTACTACAAAGCCATTTTCTCCTCCACACCAGCTGAAGTTCAAATGGCAATTACCTTGCCACTAACTGCAGCTGCTGGTTATGAGTACGGCAGCGTGGGTGACGTGGCTAGCTGCAGCCTCGAGGACAACAGCCTGTAGGAAACGCGTATGCAGAGCACTGCAAGGGAGCGCAGCACCTCGGCTCTGGTGAAAATGTCATTTCTGCACGATGTCGCCCTCGGTGTTGAACGAATCAACATTGCCCACTGGGAATTTGGCCAGTGTTTTTTATAGTTTTTTTATCCTATGGATGTAAGCTACTTTTTCTAAAAGTTTTTATTCTGCACTTTTCAAAGTGAGAAGCAACGTGCATTTTGCTAATCAGTGTGAAATGAATGACCAAGTCTCTTAAAATGCCTTGAAAAGTGATAGCTTTAGTTCTCTAGCTATGTTACGATTACATTCTGTGACCTTGCTACGGAGTAGCAGAAACATCAGGAGTCTGGAGATGGCTGGATGCTCTGGCGAGTAGCATAGCTGACATGAAGGTAGATAGACGCTTTAATAGACTGATCAGAAAAGCATCAGAATGTCCTAATATGCACATAATAAGGCATAAATCCTTCCTCTTAAAATGTCAAATTTTCAGACCTGTGTCTTTCAAATGATCAAAATGGATAAGCCTGGCATTTTTAGAGAACTGTGTCTTTAAAATTTGTTATCTTTTAATGTAGTAATGAGTTGGGAACAACAAGTGTGAACGCTCAGATATCCTGGTTTTCTGATCTGTCAGTGAGGAAAGCCTTCTGCTCGCTGCCTTCTGCTTCTCACCTCTTAGGCAGGAAGGAGCAATATCCAGAAGCAGATATCCTCGCTTCCCCACCAAAGTCTCCCTGCAAGAGCCTCCCAGGGCTGGGTGCTCCTTTTGTAGAGCACTGGGGAACCACACACGAGCCTTTTCTTTCCCAGCCCGCAGTCCCTTCTCCGTCTCGGGAGTAAGCAGTCACAACAGCATCAAGAGGTGTGGCAGCGCGCACAGACCGCGGTGCTCCAGGGCGGGGAAAAGCTGCTGCGGGCAGCACTGCCACGGTTGCAGGGGCAGGATCCTCAGCAGCAGAACAGGAAGGTGAAAGCACGGTTCCTCTTCTACAGATGCAAAGAACTGCCAGGGCAGGCAGCTCAGCAGACCCGCCACGCAGCATCGTGCCATTGCTGGAGCATGCAACGGGCGCTGGCTCGCGCCTGCAGCACACGGCCACCTCCTCCGGGAGGTTTACCAGAGCGCCTAAAACCCAGAGCTCTTTGGCAAAAGATCCTGCTGCCTGCACGTACAAACTGGCCTTTTGGCCGTCCTTGAATTGCCTGAGCAGGTGATGAGGCTGCCTCCTCGCAGCCCGGGGGATGAGTGACGCCGTCTCTCCGCTCTCATCTCCAGGCCACCGTGAGGACCAGCCGCCACCGAGTGCCTGCTGGTTGACGGGTGCTTTGGCACAGCCTCCCCGTGACGGCCCTGCCACCGGCCGGGACCTCGAGCGGGGCAGAAAGCGCGTGCGATCAGCCGCAGCATCAGCCCCGAGTGGCAAAACCCAGCCCGGCCCCAGCAAGCGGGTGCCCGGTGCCAGCTCGGTCGCGGGGTCGCATCCCCAGCTCTGCTCCGCTCGCTCCACGCCGCACCCTCTGCACCGAAACGCATCCGCCTGCTCCCGCCCGGCCCCAGGAAGGGCTCGACGCTGAACGAGCGCTGGCAGTTTTATGGCAAAACACAGCCTGAATAATTTAGGGACTCAGGCAAGCCACTTTTATGGAGTAATTGAAATACAGAATATTGCACCTAAAATTCCTAGCTATGTGTTTTAGTGAATGGCTTTAAACAGATAATCACTTCCTTTTGCAGGGAAAGTGCAGACGGGGTCAGGTTTGATATACTGTAAATCAGTGCGTTGGAAAGAGCAGCACCTTGTTTTTACTTAGCGTGCTGTTGCCAATCTGAAATTGATGTATTATTATTCTACCGTTTGCTGTTGTAGATGTTACTCTTTGGGGGACAAAGTATTCCCCTTGGCACTCAAACTTTAACATTAAAAGTAAACTGGAACAGCATTGCCATGCTGGCAACTGAAGACAAGGTGGAATAAAAGTGTTTTCTTTCTTTTCTGAACACACAGTTAGCAACTGGCTAATATTAGCTCCTTGCAGTAACCTATATTAAATGCATCATCCTGTGGTAAACATCGATTCAGAGACCTGATGTAATACTCTGATACCAAGACCAGACATGGCCAGTCTGACCTCACTTACGTCCCATCTGAAAATAAATTGAATTTTTTCCCCAAGCCTCTTTGATTTTTCTTTCCCAGTGGAGCCTCCTTTTGCCCTGACGTTGGCACCTGAGAATGGTTGAATTGAGTTAACAGCCCCTGAGCTCTGTTCTCGCGCATTTTGCTTCTAATACACTGAACGTGCTCTGACCCTCTGATTTTCCCACATCCCCTGCAAGATGGAGGGATGGGCTTCTCTTGAGGGTCAGGGGTCTCTTATTGAGGCTTGTGAGGGACCCAAAAGCAAATCGGAAAACGTACGGCAGAGCTGTGCCCACGGTGCTGCCGCGCTGCCAGGCTGCAGGCAGGGGAATAGGAAGGCAGGTGAAGCAACCTTGACTCGCGCTGTGCTTGGATTTAACACCCTGGAACTACCGTGCAGGGCTGGCTCCTCTGCACAGAGGCATCGCTCTACAAAGCTGCCGAGCCCGGGGCAGCTCAGATTCTCACTTCAACCAGCCCACACTCGAGCTGATTTCATGTCTAATTTCACAATTTCTGACATTTCCTTAATTGTCGTATGCTTTTTCCTCCACACCCATTCCACAGCCAATGTTTCAAAGCACTGTGAACCTCATCTGCCTAATGGACGAGGGGATGGATGTCAGCTAACAGGCTGGAGCGTTCCATGCGTGCTTGCCCACTGCGTGGCACTTCCAGGCACGCGTGCTTCCCCAGCCCGCGGGGTGTCCGGGCCGGGAGTGTTGGACGATCCAGCCTGACCCCTCGCAGCACCGACCGGAGACACTCCTTCACTAATTCCTGCTTCGAGCCCAATAGCTTATGGCTGCACTAATTTTCTGTTATTGTTCTGCTTTTTCTTTTCCTCCCAAGCACTGATAATACCACAGGAAAAGATTTGCCAAAAAACAAAAGGTCTTTTTAGGCAGCAAATGACGTTCCAGCCTGAGGAGCCCTTCAAGAGAAACAAAAAGGCGTTTTTAATTGCATACATGCATTACAAGGCAGGTCATGCCTATGTAGGTGCAGCTGAGGAGGGGCTTTAACTGTCACAATCTGCTGGGCTTCAGGGGGCAGCTGGGTTCATCCCACTAAATAATTATTTCGACCTCCCTCCCTTGGCGAGGGTTCGCTGCAGATAGAGGAGGTGAGGTCCAGACGCTGTCCTGGTCTCTCCCGGAGGCCGACCATCCCTCCCTGTGTGCTTACACAAAGTGATTTTCAGGACATGGCGCCCTAGGGGAGCCCCCAGAAAAGCTCAGACACCTGGCAAATACTGTTGTTAACAGAAAAATTTGACACGAAGGTGAGCATCTAATCTTGGTCTGCAGGCATGGATTTGCACAGTCTCGGTGCATCCTTCCCGGCATGGGTCTGCTCACCGGGATGGAGCATCTGGGCAGCGCAAAACTGAAAAAGAGAGGAAAAAAAGAGAGAATCTAGCTACTGTATTTAACATGGCACACGATACACCCCTGTGTTGTTTCTCTGCAGCCAGGTGGATGTGAAAACCACAGAGAAGCGCGGGAAGGCTCCCTGGAGCAGGTCTGCACTCCTGGAGAAACACCGTGGGTAACGGCTCTGAGAGAAAGTGGTGAGCCTTTGAAGCCAAGTCCCTGAGAACACCGGGCACTTTTCTGTAGAGGCTTCTGGACTGTGAGCTGTGTCTCCATTAATTATTTTGGCCTTTGGTGTCGTGTCTAACTGCAAACAACTCGGTGTCTCTGGCGGTGGTTGCTAAGTGGCTGGAGCTGCGGTGGAATTGCTGCCGCTCCAGGCCAGACCACATCCGCCTTTTTCAGCTTTGATTAATGATCTGTTAATAAAGAAGTATAAAAGTTGTTTCCTCTCCTCTGCAGAAGCTCCTGGACCTCTGTGTCTTTTCCCCGGTGGTGCTGGCTGCTGGGTGCATTTCACGGGTCGGTAGCGCCGGTGCACGATGGCACCGCCACCACCGCAGCCTCCCCGCTCTCCCGCAGAGCGGCTGCAGCGGCACAGAGCTGCTGGCAACCAGGATGCTCAGGCATCTGCGGGGTGCACCGGGGCAAACCTGAGGTGGGAGATGAGAGTAAACCCACAACATTCATGGTTGCCAGGATCAGGACAATGGGGTAAACAGGGCAAGGGGCAAGAAAAAATGCAAGGCATACAGTAGTCAGAAACTGGAGGAGGGCAGGTTGCAGAAAAATATTTTGAGGCAGAAAAATAACAGGTAGACTGACAAGGTAACAGTATGATGGTAGTATTTTGACCTCAAAAAAACAAAAATTAGCTGTACAAAAATTGAAACAAGGACCTGGTGGAGGCAAAGCACAAATCAATAAATAGCAGAAATAAGTCTGATAAAATCTGCAAGGTAAAGGTGTGAAACCCACTGACAGCAGGGAGGCGTGTGTAGGACAGGGAGGGGCTTTAGAAGCACACAAGCAGGAGAGAGACCCCGGGGAGGAACAAACCAGGTGTGTAACAGAGTTTCGAGGAAGCTTTGGACTTGGCTGTCGTGATGCAGTGGTGGGAGGAAGGAGGGCAGCCGCCCCTTCCCCTGCTGGAGCCCCGTCCCCGAGGAGCCCCGTCCCCGAGGAGCCCCCCACTGCCCCTGCTTTGCCCAGCCCAGCAGCGGGCACGCCAGCTCCTGGCCAGCCCTGCGGATCAGGCTGCTGGGAACGGCTCAGCCCTGCTCCGGCTCCCTCAGAAGGGACGTGTCCCCAATGCTTGGCTACCAGCGCTGGTGATCTGTGCTCCTGGTGGCACGCTGACATCCCCAGCGGTGGCTTGTCCAGGTCCGGATGTCAAGACGCTGTACTAATAAGCCCTTCTCTAAAAGTAATATCTCGTACTTCTCGTTATCTGCAGTTGGGAACACACCCAGCAACAGATATTCCAGCCTATGTAATTGAATTATTTAGGGGCTGGCATGGCATGATGGAATAGGCTTTCTTCCTATTTTTAGGTTTTCATCTACAGAGCTGGAAATTACAGCCATTAAAATGTTCTATTAGTAATGATATATAAAGGGAAAAAAAAAACTGATCAGACTTTTCTAGTGCACATAGAGCATTAGGATATCATTAATTTTAATGATAGCGCCCAAAATTACAAAGCTATTACAATCATACTTGAAGTTTCTGAAAAAAAGAGGAGAATTCTAAATTATCGCTAATGAGTAAAAAAATATTTAAATCATATTTAACGGACCTTAAAATTACAGCTGATATTGCCACGAGCTAACGATTACTTTGGCTGCATTTGTTTCCTCACGCTGACAAACAAACACCCCAACGGGACGTGTCCAGGGCTGCCGGCCGGCCTCGAGCCCCGGCGCGGCTCTCCCCGGCGGGCACAGGGTTCCGAGCCGTTTCTTAAAGGAGGATGCGGCTGAACCAGGCGCTGGTGAAGGACTGGTGGCAGCCACAGGATGAGTGCTTGGGGGGGGTAGGGAGCACCCAGCTTGGTCCCACCTTGGTACTGCTGATAGCGCTGCTTTGGCTTTAGACCTGTGTCCTCAGAAGAACTTGCAGGAAGACTTTTGGCGGCGAGGAAACGCTCCTGAAAGGGCTGGTTTTGAAGTGGGAACTGCATAAACTCCCCGTCAGACAGCGTCACCTCCCGTGCGCAGGCAGCCAGGAGCAGGAGGAGGCTGCAGACCCTCCAGTTGCTGCGTACCGGGGCTCTCGCCCCCTTTCCCTGCCTCCAGCTTCTAGGCGTGAGCTGCGGCTCTGCCCTGCTGACCACACGCAGGAACAGGGCTTTCCAGGAGCTCAGAGAGCATCTGAAGGCAAAATCCAAGTGTGTTCCCTCTTTGCTTGTGGTTTTCTTTGTCGCACTGTGCACATTTTCTTTTTTTTTTTTTTTTTTTTTAAATTTTGCCACTCTCAGCACTTGTTATGGGATTTCTGGCTGTTATGGAGAAGGCAAACATCCTCCTGGTGCATGAAGGCATGCGCTTGGTTCATCTGGGAGATGGCATGCCCCTCTCTTCCTTCTGAGGGTTAAAAATCACAGGGTTTTGGGAAACCCTTCTGAGGGTTTCCAAGTCCATCAGCTGCTGAGCAAAGATACAATTACCGGCCTAGAATGCTTTAAAGTTGCAGCAATTAATGTCCCTTGGAGGACTGGAGATTTTGTCTTGGTTTTCTTTTAAAAAATAAATGACTGAGGAACAAAGTACTTTGACAAAGCAGATGGAGGAAAAGAAGAAACTTAAAAAAAAGAAATTCTGGAGACTGGAGGTTGCTGCAGCTGCTTTTTGTGATCTTCTACCTGCCTGCCAGATGCAAGGAGGGAGCAGGGGTGCAGGAGGAAAGGCTGCGCGGCACCCAGATGCTGCTGCAGTCGCTCCCTTCCCAAAACGAGAGAAAAATAACCTGTGGCGAAGACAATGGCCGGAGGTGGAGGACTTGGCCGGAGGTGGAGGCGATGGCTGGAGGCAGTGACAGGCACACGTGTGCCTGCTGACATGGCAGAGCTGGAGCTGCCCTCCTCCGTACCGTTCCCCAGCGCAGAAGGATGGCGTTTAAGGAGCCCGTCAGCATTTGGCCCCTGTGGCTGTGTCTGTCCTAGGAAAATGGCTGTGATTTCCCACCCTGACTGCAAACCACAGCCCCAGCGCTGTCAGCAGCAGCTTTCCAGGAGATTCCTGTCCAAGGACTCGGCCAAGGAGGGATTTTTCCCAACTACCCGAGCCCAAGTGAGAGGACATCACCCTGCCCGCAGCATGCCTCTGGGAAGCTGGGATCCTGTATTTATTGTGAGAGGCTCGCAATAAATCAGTAAGCATCCCATAACACTGGAGCAGTGATGCATTTCAGACGCAGCCTGCGAGTCTCGCTGGAGCACGGCTGTTGAATGAGGGACAATTTACTGCCTTGCCCTTGAAAGCTTCAGTCATCTCTAGGTCACCAAACTCTTCACTTTCTCATACAAAATTCTGTATTATCCAAAACTACTACAAAGTTTGACTTCTGAGTTCAGATACCTCACCTGCATGCTGTGCTTTATTTTGTCAAGATGATGTAAAGCCAGGATGAAAACCCAACAAGCACAGGCAAGTATTGGAAGGCGTATTTCTAGCTGCACTAACCTGAGGGTGCAACGTCTCTCCTTTGCTAAACCCCTGTATCCTTCTGAGCCAGAGCAAAGGCACAGAGACCTGTCCCAGGCTGTGCCCATGGAGGGTCCCTCCCCAAGTCCCCGCTCCCCCACCTTGTGCTTCAGGAACACCCTCAAAGGTTGGCTCAGAGACTCCTGAAAGCCCGGCTCTGCCAGCCCTGCAGGCACTCCGGCCGCATCCGCGCCGTGGCGAGCGGGTGAGTGATGGGGACAGCGGGCACCTCTCGTGTCCAGCCCTTCGCCCAGCACACAGCTGACATAAATAGGTCAAGAGTGCTGTCCTACAAAGTGTGCAGATAAAGGAGAATCCGCCCCTTTTTCACCGACAGCATTTCCCCAGAGCTTTGCGCTTCTCATGCCGAAACCTGCAGAAACACTCTTGTTCAGGGGATGATGTCCCAACAGGGCGTTCACTTTGCAGGAACATGTCCTTTGTGGAAAGACAGCCCCAGCAAAAGGCACGACCAGGCTCAGAGGCAGAGCCAGGCGTGCCTGGTGCCGCCGAGCCCTGCTGCTCGAGCAGCCCCTGCCCGGCACAGCGCTGCCGCATCGCTGCTTGCGCAGCTGGCAGCACACTCAGAAGCTGTTAAGCAGCTTAGCAGTCCGCCGTGCCCTTCGATGGGAAAGGCATGTTTATGGAAATGCTGATATTCTTGAAAAAGAGGCTTTGTCCTTCCTGCGCCCCACGGCCAGCACCTCCCAGGGTGCTGCCGCCCCAGCGCAGAGCACGCCCCTGTAGAGCCCGCAGGCCAGCCAGCCAGCGCTTACTGGTGTCTGAGCCCATTTCTAACCCATGGTCAAAACTGCACCCTATTTTCAAAGGGGGGGAGGTACTCACAGAGGAGTTCTGCTTGCCCTGTGGGCTCCACCAGTGGTGAGACTTCATTTCTTTGTGCTTCAGAGTAAGCCCATTTGTTTCAGGCTGAAATGCAAAAGTTTAGCAGCAGGTTTTGTCTAGGCACCTACCTCTCCCAAAGCAGGCTTCCCTTCTAAAATTTATGAGCTTGGTAGGCAGTCATGGTTCCCATTAAGGCTCCATCAGCCCCTGGTCTCCACTGGCGCCAGGTCTCCCTGCCACCACCACGGGTGCAACAGGCGCGTGCTGGCTTTCACCTCCAGCTGCATCACAAAGCACCAAGCTCACTGGGCAGGGGATAAAAGGTGTACGGGAAAGGAGCGTTAGATGGAGGCCTCCCTCTAAGGAAAAGTCCTTCCAGCTGAATGTCCCACTGCTTCAGTTTGCTGGCTGCATTCCCAAAACTGTTAAACATCTTAGAGCAGAATGCCTAGAATAAATACATTGGGTTATAATAGTCTATGCAACATTAAAACCATTTTCCAGATGCATGATATTTGAGATGTTGCAATAAAAGGGTCAAAACCTTTTCAAATTCATTAGGCACTTTCTTCAAAATACCTGCCTCATTAAGTGCTGTGGAGATGGCCAATAATGGGAGGTGAAGCAGAGGGCCTTGGAGATTGGATGCACACACAGTGTTGATAAATGGCTTCTCTGTGGATATTCCAGAGCTGGCAAGGAGAAAAACACCATCCCACGGTTGAACAAATTTTGAGTTTAGTGAGAAAATTCAAGAACTGTCTTGGCCAGAATAAAGCATCACTGCTTCTGTCTCGTCTGATAGCAATGTGACCTCTGGGAGGGGGCTGCAGGCTGGGTGTGGGGAGCTGCCTGGGGCAGAAAAAGCCCTGCTGTCCTTGTGCCTTGTGGCCATGGTCCCCGCTGCCCCCGCACGCCCACCCCTCGCCTGGGGGCTCGGTCCTTCACTGCCTCCCGTCCCGCTCAATGGCGAGGAGAGGTCACCGGTGGGCGGTCACTGACCTGAGCTCTTCCGCACAGAGAGGAGCCGAGCCCGCAGGTTCTGCATCCACAAAGAGTTTCCACTGAATCAGCTTTCTCAGCTCTGGCTCCGCATCTGGGATGCACAGTACAGAACAGCACCAAATCGCCAGCCCCTTCCTGATTAATAAGAGAGGCGATGAAGATGGACAGTTTTCTTTGACCAGGGTAATAGAGTCAGCAATTTCACTTCGCTAAGCACATGGTTTTTATGATGTCCCCGTGCAGTGCTGAGCAAAACATCCCGGTAGCAGAAGATATATAATGCTGTCTGTGGAACAGTCTATTTTCTAAATGGAAGCTTGCTATTTAAAAAGAAAGCACTTTAACACTTTGGAAAATATGAAGGTCCCCAAAGCTGAATTTTTGAGTGCTCATTTTGCAGCTTGCAAAAAAGCCGAGTTCATTACAGAACAGCAGCGAGCTCTGGGTGGCACCGGTCCAAGACGCACTTAGAGTGTGCATAACTTTAAGCAGATCTAAAGTCCCAGCGCAGTCAGAGGCATTACTCACACCCTAAAAGTTAAGCGTGTGCTTAACTGAGTTTTTAAAATGAATTTACTTTTTTTTTTTTTTTTTTTTTAAGCTAGGGCTGGCACCAAATTAGTTTCCAGACTCATTCCCACCCTGGGAGGTTGGGTCCCGCTGCCTGCTGCAGGAAGGGCCAGGCCAGGCCACGGCCATCACAGAGGCTCTCCCTTGGTGCTGCAGCTCTTTCCCAGGTGCTCTGCAATGAGCTTTTCCTGTACTTTTCCTGACTTTGCAACACGAAGGTTTGTAGGCCATTGCATTGCAGCTGAGCTTTGCTTCACATTACTGCCTGCAACAGCACCGCTGGGTATCGTTTGTATTTTCCCAGCCCTTGGCATGGAGGATGCAGCTTGCCTCACACCCAGCTCATCCCCAAGCTGCCATTGTCCTACTGATGGATTTTTTAATACATTTTTGTAACCGCCAGTATCTTTTGCAATCGTTTCAGGAGGCACCTCCATGGTGGGTGCTCGCTCAGACCCCAGCCCGTGGCTCCAGTCGCACTGATGAGTGCATGCGGCCGGAGCAGCTCTGCAGAGCCGATGTGCGGCTCTCTCCATGTCCGCCGGCACGGCTCCGTGCGGGGCAAATGCTGCAAACGAGGAGTCAGCGCGGTGCACTGCTGCGGTGGTCTTCCCTGGGGCGACAAGCCACCACACAGCCTTTGTGCACAGCAGTAGGGGCAAACGCTTCTTTCCCAGTGCTCAGCGCCTACAAACACAGGAGACCGAGTAGCTCAGCAGCGGTCGGGGGGAGCCGGCGTGGGGGCAGGCTGGGCAGGGAGGTGCCGGGCTGACTGCACGCGGCTTCTCATAGCAGAGCATCCACGCTGGCGCAGGGGCGTGGGAGCCCCAGCTCTCTGCAAAGGAGAGCTGCAAACGCCAGTTTCACAGTCACCAGATGGCAAGGCTTTTTATCGAGTCCTCTCTTGGGCTTCTTGGCAGGGCTCCTTGTGCACGGCCGGCGGTGGCCCCTGCGTGAGCGCAGCTGTGCTGGGTTCCCGTTCCCCTCGGCGCGGCCGCTCGCTGCCTGCGCTGGTCCCTCAGGAGCCACCCCCGCGCCGCAGCACCCCTCCCGCGCCTTCCCCCGGCACCACCGTCCTTCCAGCAGCGCCCGCGTCCTCGCCGCCCTTGTCAGGGGCTTTGGTGTTGGGAAGAGAATTTGTCTCCTGATCTTCCCCCTGCTTCTGCTAAAATTCAGGGTAAGGAAGGTTTCTTGCAGGAAGCAGGTGCTGCAAAGCACACTGAGGGCTCAGTCTTCAAGCCCTTTCCTACCTCTCCTTCAAGCTGCGAAATGGCAGCCTGTGCAGCAACTTCCGATTCCTCGTTACCGTAAGCAAGAGCCAAAGGCTTCTGGAGAAGCACGCTCGGGCCACCGCGTCCCTTCCCCGCCGCAGCGCTCGCAGCCGCCCCAAGCACGCTGCTGGGGTGCGCCTCGCGCAGGGGCAGCTTTCACGCAGCTGAGGAAACCGGTTGCTTTGTGAATCCGAAATCTGATTTTACCTATTGCAATGGACTTCGCACACCTGGATATGAGCCTACCTTGGAAGAGGAAAAGCGTAGTCGAACGTGCGACTCAAACATTTGGTTCAAACGCATTCTGGTTTTCTGTGTTGGAGCCAGCTAGCTCCACAACATCCATAAATCTGGGCTGAGCTTCACCAAATCTATTTGCTTGATCAGATTTATGTAGCAATTCCTGGACGAGGTGAATAATGAAAATGACTCATGAATATTTCATTTTTATAAATCACGTAATTCATATCTATTCACAAATATTTGCTTTGCCTTATAAACTGGATGAATAATTTACAGAAATATGCAGCAAATATTTTAAAGAAAATATGAAATTCATTGACTACATTAATCAACAAATATTATTCAACTTATATTGGTTTAGCTTGCTCACAGATAAATTCTCTGCTTATGAAAGGAGCTGAAGAAGCAGGTGATATTTCCTGTATTAAAACACAGACAGAGGAGATAAAGCCTGTTTCTGCAGATGACAGAGTTATTTTCACATTTTCCTGCTCAGTCTTGTCTGTAATGGTCTGAGCAGGAGACTGATTTGTGACTTCGGGAGTCACTGTCTATCCTACAGCTGCACTGGGGGGAGACGAAAGCTTTTCCTAAGCCGGTGCTGCACCCAGAGCGTTGGCTCTCCTGGGGCAATGAATTCCATACTTTAGGCAGGCACCCCACAAAAAAAGCTTATTTTTGTAGCTATCTCCTTTTTCTTGCCACCTGAGCCTGTGCCTCATTTTTACCATCTGTAGAAAGAAAATGTGAATTACTTGCCCAAAGGAAAATGATGGTGGGGAAGTCACAGCGCTTGAAAAGCCAAAGTCTTGCGATGAAAGGCGACGATTGGCCACGCAGCGATGCTTGGGATGGGATAGGACCAGCCCTTGGCTTCCCTGCTCCCCTCCGAGCGAGCACGGCACGTACAAAGACAGCTCCAGCCTCGCATGCAGACAAACGCTGCTCCGGCGTGAGTGGCGGTGCCGCCTGCTCCCGGCTGTAAATTGCCAGCTCGGCCGGCAGGCTGCAGGGGCAGGAAGCCCTGCTGAGCTGTGCTCCCCGGGGATGAGGAAGGTCTTGAAGTCGGGCTGCCTGCGGACGAGAGCCGCCCCAAACCCAGCGGTAAAATTGCCTTTGGGACATTTCCCTTAGGACAGCACCAGGCTTCTCAGCCCCACGGGTCAGCTCACACCTGCCTTCCCCAGAACAAACCGCGCTGGATTCCAGCGCCCGAGCTCTGGGGAAGCGCGTCAGCGCTGGGACCAAGCCGGCCAGCCGCAGGCGGTGCCGCTCCCTCCGGCTTTTTGTCAAATACCTTTTTAATATCAACTGCACAAACCCCATCACTTTGTTGCTGCTGCGGCTTCTTTGTGCCGGGGATACTGGGCTTTTATCTGTGTGACAGCACAGAGTGTTTTCCTGTCATCGCTCAAAGTCATGTTTCACAGCAAGCAGTGTTTATCCAGCGGTAATAGGAGACAGCAGAGACTCCTCTGCATACAGAGCAATCTGTAAACAGACGGGTGTTTCATCTTCAGAAGCGTGCAACAAAAATGAAGGTACAAGCGATTAGAACACAAGAAAAGGGGACGCGGTGCCACGCCGTGCTCACACACAGGCAGCACCGGCACGCGGGGTGGCCGCTGCTCAGCCCGGGCATCGGGCTGGGGTCGGCCGGGCATCGCCCGGCGCGCGCAGGAGGTGGTTAAGGACACTTCCCTGCTGTCACGTGTCTCTGTTCACTGACACGAAGATAGAGACCTGTTGGAAATTTTTTTTTTTTTGCCCACAGCTGATAAACGAATGCCAATACTGGGGGCTGAAAAACCAAATGCTTTCTGAGCTGGCTTCGCTGCCCTGAGCACAATCAAGACAAACGAAGCAGAGTATCGCCAGATTTGTATTAACAGATGGGCTATTTGAAGAAAGATGGGCTGTAGCGGATGAAATGATAGCTTATTGATATAACTTTTACCAGAGAAATATTTTTATCTAGAAACAATAACAGTGCTTTGCCTTTTATTTACTCCCCCAACACCTATTTCCTTACCTTTTTCATTTCGTTTAGATTACAGCACTCAGCTACACCAACAGGAACAGTTACTGTAAAGACTTCACTGGCAAATACAATTTAGTTTTTTTTTTTTTTTTTAACATCAGCTGCTTAAACAGAGATTAAGTGACTACTAGCCCACCTGTATTTGGATGATAAAGTGATTAATCTTGCCTGACTGCAGAACTGGCCCCAGCACTGGTGCGCTTTGCTGAGCGGCTTCCTTCGAGGAGCCCAATCCCAGGGGTTGGGCAGGGTACGCACAGGAACACCTCCCAAAACAGCCGCTGTCATGACTCCAAACTCATTGCCCAAACCGTTCTGTGGGGGTCAGCACGTTTCCCAGTTCTCCTGCCTGCTGAGGGCCCCAGGAGAAGGGAGGGCGCGGGGCGGTGGGCGCTCCAAGGGCTGATCTCGGGTCCTGCTGGAGCCGGGCGCAGTCCCGCTGCTTCCCTGTTTCTGAACCCTCTCCTTGGTGGTTTGGGGATGTCGCCTGTAGCCCCAGATTCCCTTGCTGGAGTGAACATTTTGTACCTCTGCTGGATCCGTCAATGCCAACCCATTTTTAATCCCAGGAATCTCTCCTGGGAATGAAAGCGGAGTGGACAGACACAGCTGGGAGCACTTCACATTGGCACATCGCATTCGTTCTGGAGATGCTGGCAGATGAGACAGCGTCTGTCAGACATGAGATAGGGAATTTAGGCTTAAAAGAACATTGTCAGTTCGCATTTTTGCAACCCAAATATTTAAGCACAGAGCCAGCGCCTGCAAACTTGTAAGTGAAATTGCCCAGAAAGCTGCGGCGTGCCCACGTGGGCAGCAGTCACTGCACATCGCTCCAGCTGATGGACACCTACAGAGCGAAGAGGAGGTAGCGGCCGCGAAGGAGAACATGAGAGCCCGTCGCCTTGAAGGTGCTCGTTGTCACTTTGATGGGGAGCTGAAATATCTAGGGCATTTGGTGGCTGGAAAACCAGGCTGCAGTGGCTTTCCACATACCAAACAAATTAGCAGAGCAAGCAGTCGGGTCTGTAGCCTCGATTCCTGTCATTTTTCTCATCAGTCCAATAGAAATCTTCCCCCAGCTATCAAAGTATTCAGTGCAAGACAAAGATCCCCAGTCTGTCCACACCTGCAATCCCAAGATTCTTGAGTCAAGCAGAATGTAAGAAAAAAAATAAGCACAACTTCTTAAGAGACAACCCCAACCTGATTTAAGAAGGAATCGGGTGAAAATATCATTGCTGGGACAGGTCCCCACGGAGGAGGCTGAAGCCGACCACGGTTCCAGATGCTTGTCTGTGTTGGTTTCTGCAACCAAAAGTGAGCAAATCCAATCTCTCTTTTTAGTATTCCTACCATTTGCAGCATGTCTACGAACTATTCATCTGTAACATTTGTAGGCCTATTAAGAGGGAAATACAATTTCATAGCCACAGATAAGAGATTAGACAGATCAATTTCTCCCCGCAAAATGGGCTGAGGAAAAAGCAGTTTCCCAATTGCAATGTAGAAAATTTTTGTTCTCTTGGCTTATTGAGCTGTGGGTCCTGCCACCAACATTTCTCCTCATGTTTTTATTAAGAGATCAAGAAGTTCATTCCGTAAGTGATGCAGAATTGGTTAATGTCAAGGGAAGATTCTCCTCCATCTAAAAAAAAACTTATTTCAGGCCCTTACTGATGGCACATGCACACAAAGAGGCGCCTGCTTCCTGCTACACAGGTGAAAAAGTCCACGCCCTGCGCTGTGGAAAGACTCGAAGGACAGGCGTGGTCAGCGTCTTGGCGCAGCCCCGCAGGTCACCGGCGGGGCCCCCGTCTCCCGGCCGTGCCGCGCAGCCCGGGCACGCGCTGTCCCGCTGCCGGCCCTGCCTCCAGGCTGCTGCCCCGCGTCCCGCGTCACCCGGCTCCGCGGCGGCTGCTGCGAGCACGGCGTTAGGGCGAGCCGCCAGTTATGGAACCTTCTATCACGCGGTGCACGGCTGAGCGGGGAGAGCGGGAGGGGCTGTTACCATACGCACGACACACTGCGTTAGGTTTGGAGAAGAGAGGCTGTCAAAATATTTAGAGCCGGCGTTAAACTGAAGCTACTACAACCACAGACGGGAAAATTCTACACAATGGCTCTCAAAAAAAATCAAATATATGCAAAATAATTGCCGCCACACTCGCACGAACACGGGCAGAGCCGTTTCCCGTGCACGCCTGCCTTGCTGTGACTCACAGCTTGCAGCGGGGAGTCATCCTCGCTACGCGCCGAGCTCAGACGCGCTTGTGTGAGATGAGGAAAGAGATCTATTCCCTTAGTGTAACAGACGTCGAAGCAGTTTACACACAACTCGAGCAAGGGAGCGGGGCAGGCATGAGAAACGTCCGCGCGCCGTCGGCTGTGCCTGAAGGGCAGCACCGCCCGCAGCCGCAGCGGGGCGAGCGGCGGGCAGCTCGGGCGCTGCTCCCCAGGGGCGGCTGCAGCCGTCTGCAGCGGCAGGGGAAGCAGCAGGGGCAGCACGTCGGGCCCCGAGCCAGCCCCACGGTGTCTCTGCTTCTCCAGCCTGCACGTGGCAGCTCTGTGCTGGAGAACCCCTGAATTATTTATAGCCTGTTCTCATCCCTTAGGTATTATTTGTGTAACCATTAGTTTCTGTAAAGTGTATGAAAGAAGCTGTAAAATATCAAGCATTCCCTCACTTCAGTTTAGAGCTGATTATTTTCCTGCCTGACTTACCAAGCTGCATCTCAGCAACTTCACTCTTTCCGACTGCCCAGCAGCGGTGGAGAAGCAGCTGCCAGCCTTCAGTCCCCGCCACGAGCAACGCCTCGGCCCTTCGTCCCCAGTGACGTGGGACCCGAATGCCGGCTGTGGGCATCGCAGCAGAGGAGGGAGCTGAGCCATTCACTCCCAAGCTGGGAGCTTTTGTCCTAACAGGATGAGCTCTTGACCAAGAAGCAGTGGCTCTTCTCAGGATAAATACATTAAAAAAAAAAAAGATTTATTCAACGGTATAATGAATTCAGTGCCTTTTAAATGTGACAGTGGGTAAAATACATAGGCCTTCTGCAGGCTTAAATGTCATCTGTAAATATCAGGGTTTTCTTCCCTCGCCATCCTGCAATTTACTGTGCTCTTGCTGCAGAGGGGACTCGGGAGCAGCAGGGCTGGCAGGGCTGTGGGGCTGCGGCACCCCCGCGTCCCTGCCTCCCCAGGCCCGACAAAGGGGAAGGGAATGACTTGGTAACCAGGGAATAGGACTTGGAGCAAGAAAAGCAGAATCCATAATGCTTAGCTGGCTGCCCAAGAGACAAATGCCTCGCAGGGGTTTGTGGATGATGGCAACGCATTTCTTTTCATGCCCAAGTCAGCAAAACAAAACAGAGTTACGCATCAATGTAAATTTAGGGCCAACCAAAAAATAAAATAGAAACAACAAAGCAGTCTGGAAAATAGCCCTCAAACTCACTTAGTGGAAACATGACAAGAGGCTCTGACAAGGCTTGAGAAATTACTCTGGAAAACAAGCACTTCAGAAACCAAATAAACTATTCTAAAGACAAAAAAAATACCCCAAGCAAGCCCATATTGATTCCAAGCACAGAATCAAAATAACTCACACGCTGGCACGTCGGGCTGCCTCGGCTCCTCGCGGGGCTGTGGACCATCACCAGTGCCGTGGGCGAGCTCCTCCCGGCCGCGATGGGACGCGCCTGCAGGATCTGCACGGGGGCCAGCGCCGGTGCGGGGCACAGGACCCCCGTGTCCAGGGCCTTTTCTCTCTCTGGAAAAAGCAGCTCCCTTCCCGTGTACTACTTTTTCCATAACTTTATCATTATTTGTATAAATCTCCCAGCAGGTCTTTTCCTGCTTTAGGACATCCAAAAGCTTCCGGCAAAAACACGACTTGTGAGACACGCTGTCCTTAGTCTTTGTGCTAAAAGCTCACGCGTTTACCTTCACAGGAGCTTCGCCCTTCCCTGTGCTAACAGGAGCACGTCATGTATCTGCAGCTGCCTAAATACTTCTGGGAAAATGGCCTCTAGGGACGTAAATGTTTTTCTCATTGTTCTTTCTTTATGGTGTGCCTGGTGATTTTAGGAAGGCGCAGATGCTGCGTGGCGCTGCCATTCTCCTGCCATCGCGGGGTTTCTGGCAGCATGAGCTCCTGCCTTCTCCTTGCCCCATTGCCCAAACCCGCTCCTCACGCTCCTATCGCCACTTCAGGAGCCTCGTGACAAACCCCCACTTAATCACGTTTCTCCAGTTCTTCCTGCCCACAAGCTGTGGGATACAAATGAAAGGCCTTCGCCTGCAGCAAATCCATCACAAAAAGCCCCCCCGCTCCCCAGGCCGGCAGCCCTCGCCATTTCTGGGGGCTGCGTGCATTGGTGCAAACAAAACGGCATGAGGCTCCGGTCAGCCTCCGGGGTCACGCCCGGAACGCGGGCGGTGAGAGCCTGGAACAGCTTCCCTGGGCGAGCACAGCGAGAAGGCAACTCCTGGCAAGGATAACCAGACCTAGAGGGTGAGGCAGACTTGGTGAAGTGGAAGAAAAAGAGGAAATAGATGGCAACCTGCCCAGCGCATCTGCAGCTCCTTCTCCTCCTGCAGCAAAGGGCAGGAGCCCGAACCATGCCCTGGTGCAGGACAGGCACGGCGGGCCATCACTGCGGGACAAACTGTTATTGATACGAAAAAAACGTTTAGGGAGTGAGCCCGACAAGAGAGGATGCACCAGTGGCAGGAGATAAGGACGCTGTTGCAGGGAATATAGATGTGCCTGTCATTTTTAGAAAGGAGCAGCCTAAAAATCAAAGGAAGAGACAGATAATAGCAGAAAGAGATAAAGGCAGGGAGGAAATAGGTGGAGAAAGTGAATAGAAACACAGAATACAGAGAAAACTGCAGAAACAACAGTACAAACATGATCAGTCATTACCCAGCGTGAGCGTGTGTGAAGCTAACAAAGCAGGGAAGAGTAATTACCTTTGACATCCCCCCAAACATTGTCTTTTGGTGCAATATTTCCTGCAAAGCTGCTATTTATACAGTGGCTTTTATTTATCTCTGTTTTAAAAGAGATCTTCCCATTTCCTCACTGCCAGGCTTGATGCTGGCATTTTTGTGAGGACAATTTCTCTTCCGCCGTTCGCTTGGCTCAGCCTGCGGTGCCACCATTTCTCATGCTGATCCCCCGCTTTGCGAGGGTGCTCATCCGGCCACATGGGCTGGAAAGCAGGAGAAACGGGGAAAACCACGAAGAAGCATGACAAAAAAGAATGATCTTTGAAAATGTTCAAATGGTTCGATTGTTGCCCGTAATACTCACAGATGTCACGCAGGGCCCCAGCACAGCTGCATGGGACCATGGAGGCCACCGGCCCCTCCTCAGCCGGCTGGGGACCCAGTTCAGTCACTCCAGCAGCAGAAGATGCTTGGATCACATTTTCGGGTTGTTTGCCCTGATTTCCCTTTTGCTGATGTCATGGGCAGCAGACACCCTGGGGCTAATTACCAGGACAGCCTGCCCATCACAACCCCTACACTATTTTTGGTGCCGGTAGGAAGTGAACACGAGCCATGGCAGCGCGGCGAGCCTGCCCAGCGCGCTCCGAGAGGAAGCGCAGGACTCCGTGTAGAAGCATTAGTCCTAAAAAATTCTAATTATGTTACGGTTCTGAGCTTGACGAGAAAAATCTAAAAGCAGAGAAGCAGCAATTGACTGTATGCTAATTAGGCAGCCTCATCTCAGGAATATTTCACCTCTGATTGCGTTCGCAGTGTGGGAACGAACCCTGCAGTGGGGATGGAGCGGGGCCGTGCCCCTGCGCCAGGGCTGGGGTTAACGTCTCGGCAGTGCCCTCATAGGACAGCCTAAGCAAAATAATGTAAATTGAACCCAAATCTGACTAAAGATTTTCTCTGGGCCAGCAAATACACACTGGCAATGACTGATACAGGTGACAAAAGTACAGTTGGAAATTGGAGCAGCTGCCGAATACAAACAGGGCTGCAAGAACAGGGGAAATGTCACTGGGTGGCCTAACGGCCCCCGCGGCAGCAGCCGGCATCCCCGGCTACGCGCTGCCGGCGAGCCCGGCAGGAGAGCAGTCCCAAAACGAGCACCTACCTCCCGCGTCCCGGAGCCAGCAGCACCCACTGCAACGTGAGGAAACTGGAAACGCAGGCAAAGCCCGAAGTATCCGGGAGGAAAACTGTCCAGCCTCTGTGCTGGGTTTTGCTGAGGCTGGAAAAGAGGGGGAATGAAGCACCGTGCAGACCTCTTCTGCGGTATTTCAGACCTTGCTGAAATGAAAAATAGCATAAAGCCTTGATTTCCAGCTTTGATTTAGTGACAAAAGAGAGACATAGGGATTGATAGTCGCCTCCTCTCCTGAGAGGTAGTTGTGAAGTCTGCGTGCTTTTTGTTATGTCAAGCACACCGCAGCCACCAGTCCCTGTCCCGAAGCCTGCAGAGCGCAGGGCCACCCGAGCGGGACAGGGATGCTGCTTGCCTGTCGTGCTCCACATTGTGCATCCGGGGAAGTGCATCAGTGCCAGGTGCCAGGCTGAGGAGCTGCCCTTCCAGGAGTGGCAGCTGGTACACAGTAAAAAATTAAAAAAAAAAATGTTTTTCTTTCAGATTATTGAACCAACTGTAGTAAAAACTTCATATTTAATATGCATGACCTGCTTCATACACTCCACTCTAATAAATTGGTGGAACATCTTGCACAGCTAAATCATTAGGGGGTGGATGAAACACTAGGGGCCAGTTGTAAATGCAAAGAAAAAAAAATTAAACTAGGCACATAAAATATGAACCAATTTTCTCATCTTGGCTAATAGATTTTAAATGGGAAATCTGATCATGGATAAGCACCAAGAATATTAAAAATTCAGGTTTTGCAAGGGCTCTACCTGGATCCATAAGGGAAGGTCGAAGCGTGATGAATGTTCCCAGGAACACGATCGAGGGTATAAGCCTTTAATAGCTGTTACATTAAAAATCTGCTGCTGAACATCACGCTTTTTAGAGCTCTCATTTAAAGGTGTGTTGTAGCTTGCTGCTTCCTAATTACCTTGTATGTTCTGCATAATTTTTGTTTTTAATTTCAGATGGGGAAAACACCATAAACTAGCTAATTAATTACTTTTTAACCCCAGCACATCAGCAGAAGCACATGCTTTGCCATGCCACCTCTCCTCTCCATGGGAAGCATTCCTCCAGCCGAGCACCCCGGAGCAGAGCTGGGGAATTTGCAGGGGACTGCAGCGAAACCAGCGGAGAACAAGGGAGGGGGGGAAACAAGGAGCCAGGCTTGGCCTCGCCACGTTCCCCAGGAGAGGAGCATCGGATGGGCAGGAAACTGCAGGCTTTTCTTTTCTTTTTCACACTCCCCTTAGCATTGCTGCTCTCACCAGGTCTTCCCGTGCGGCGTGGCCGGGGGTCCCCGCGCCAGCCTGGGCGTCACCGCGCCTGCCCGCCAGCCCCACAGGTTGTCCCTCGCCTCCTTAGCGCCGGGCTGCAATTTTCCTGCATTGGTCTCGGCAGCCTCTGGGGTCCTGCGTGGGGACAGCTGAACCCAGTGTGCTGGTTTTCCAGCAAGCCCACCCCTGGGTGTTCCCCTCAGGTTAACACCAGTTTCCCATTCAGAAGGGTAACCAGGTTTTGTGTTACAGAGGAGTCTGCTCACCAAACCCCTTCGCTCTCTCCTTGCCATGCAGGGCGACCGCGGAGGCTGAACAGGACAGAAACTGCAGTGGATGTGACATCATCCAGTGATTTATGGACTTCATATTTCAACAGCCCATGAATTGCTGAAAAGAAAATGTTTAGAGAATCTAAAGCAGCTAAAAGTACCACTGGGGGGTTAAAAGAAAAGCAAGAAGGAAGAGGAAAGTGAAGGCACTGACAGAGGGATTGCTACTGAGCTCAGTGTTCCGTCTCTTTCCTTCCTCAGGCTCGCAGACCTCTGAATGCACGGAGCAGAAACCCACCGAAGGTTTTGACAATCAGCACTTCTCTCTGTTCCTCTTAGTTTTCCTGCTGTCTCGCTGGAGATTTCTAGATCAGATTTACTTGATTCCACCACATTCCATGTCCAACAATCTTCTGGTTAAATGCGGGGCAAATTGATGAATCTGGGAAAAAAAAACAAAATCGAGATCTCAGGCTATACAGGCAGGTGAACAGCATGCTTCTTGGTGTGCTGAGCTGGAAGTTATTTTTTCCTTTGTTTTAATGAATCATTCATATTTTCATCAACTTAAAAAGCAAACAAGCAAATGTAAACATTGGGATTTTTAAATTGGAATACACTGATGCAAAAACAAATATATTTAATTTCTTTTGCTTTAATTCATGTTGAATGCATGTTAGTTAGAAGGCGGTGGAGCAGGAACATTTAGCTGTATTGACAGAAGAAGCAATAATGAGACGCGCCTGGACTGGAGACGAGGAGCAGGAGCTGCCGGGGACGTGCCGTGGTGCGGGTGGGCTCGGGCTTCGGCAGGGGACAGCAGGGTCCCCCTGGAGGGATGTTTGCTAGAGGGCACCGCAATGCTTCAAGAGCCACGCAGAGGCTGGAGGAGGCTTACCCAGTTCAGACTAACCGCCAGAGAGCAGAGAGCAGGAGAAACCGCGTGTTGATACGAGCCGATGAAGTGGAAGAAGGCTCAGGTTGGGTCTCATGCCTGCCCCGTGGCTACACGGTGCTCCCCAGCCCCAACGCCCGTTTTTCCCCTGGAGGCACCCCTCCGCAGTGCCGCTGCGGCCCCGCGCACACTCCTGTTTCGGGGAGCCCTGGCCTCGGGACGTGCCCGCGGGAGGTGCTGGGCAGCCCGAGAGCTGTTTCACCCGTCCTGCTTCACTGCCGCGCTGTCAGCGCCTCTCTAAGCTGTTTACACCCCTCATGCTCCATCCATCATTTTTTCATACAGTTGGAAGATTATAGCTTCTTATGTGCTACCTCCAGTCCAGCTTGTCATGGGAAAACTCCAGGGAGAAATTCGCACAGATGTATTAAAGCTATCTAACACTTTCTCCATGGCAACTGGGACTGGTGCAAATCCCATAAGCCCTGCCTGGAGGCAGGATGAGAGCTCCTCCTGAATTCTTCCAGGCACCCAGATAACAGCAGATAGCGGGAAAGTGTCTTCATCAACTCAAGATGCCTCCCAACTGTAACACACCATAACGTTTGATTAATACTGAAACATTTATCACTTATGAAATACATTTTTCTGACGCTTTGCGGTAACTCACACTTTCCATCCTTTTCTTAGCTCGTTTTAGTGATCCGATATTACCGCGCACGCACACACCCGAATGAGAGCAAGCAGGGAAGGAGAACAGATGCAGGTGGAGCACATGCAGGATCTAATTTGATCTTTGAGAGCATAATTATTTTAATACTGTTATTAATTTTACAAGTCTTTAATTTCTTATGCTATCCTTCGCATGTTAGGAAGCCTCCAGGCAAGGCAAGAGACAGAGCTCCTGCCTCACCAGCCACGAAGGGCCGTGTTGTTTGACGCTACAAGTCACAGTGACGGCGGCGTATGCTGAGAGGTCTTTAAAAACAGCCTGAGGCTCGTGTGCACCCAGACAGTGTTGTGAGCAGGAGGGATGTCCGACATTCCCGGCTTGTTTAACCCCTCGAGCTGATGACAAACGCCTGCCGTGCCCTGCGGCTTGCATGGGGCCGGGGTGCAAGGACCGGGCTGAGCTGGTGTCGGCCAGCCAAAAGCCGTGCTCCCCGAGACAGAAGTTGTTTGAACCACTGGAGTGAATCTGGTATTTTAGCTCCACTTACCACCAAACGGCAAGGGAGCCAAACCCTTTGAAGTCTGCCATGTCCAATCCATTATTAATCACCGTAAATCTGGAATAATCTCTACAAGCATATTCTGCTCCCTACAAATATACTGGTGCCAACTTGCTCTAATAAATCCTGCGTCAGGTCGCCTATTCTGTCTTCTTTTCATGCAGCATTTCCCAGCAGAAATATTTAAACAATAATGGTCCCTATTTGGTGCAGTCACTTTTGTTTTAGAAGAGCACGGTCTAACGTGTAACAGATTTAGAGCTTACAGGAAGGCTTGGATTTATGGCATGTTTTCTTTCCATTGCTTGTTTCTAATAATCCCTGTAAGGCACTACATGTCTCCATTTGGGTTTCTAACTCCATGCCACAGCAAAAAGCAAGAAAACTATATCCTTCTTCCTACCCAAAACTTTGGGGTAAATTCTGAAAGTTCTAAGGAAAAGGAGCATGGCTTAAAAAAGAAATCTGGTATCACTTCCCTGCAGACCAGAAGAGACTTGCTGGGTGGTTTGGAAAGAGCTGGGATGAAGAAAGAGAGGAAGAACGCGTGTACGAGGAGCGCTCTTCATTGCGCAAGGACTTTCACAGGCCAACATATGGCAGTTACTAAAAATCAGTAAATTATCTTCTACTACCCTTGTGAAGCAGATCTTGAGAATGAAGATAAGGTTTTATGAATCTTTCCCCTGTAATGAGTTTTCCATGATTAACACAGCCTACAAGGAACACTCTCGCTGCCAGGCGCGGCAGAGGAAATGCAACGCTACCGCGTGTAACAGAGCGCAGGCTACCAGAGAAGGCCGTGATGTCGTTACCCGTACCAGGCAAGGGCTTAAAGACAAGTGCAACAACCGCAGGCGCCCCAGAAATCCCTGCCAGGATGAGCCTCAGCCCCACTTCACTCACATTCGGTCACGCAGTTGCTCCTCGGCGCGGCTGTCTGCAGCGGCGTGTGGCGCGCCCGGCAAAGCTCCGCTTCACGGTGCTCCCGTCCCTGCAGGCGGAGGAGGCCAAGCAGCCGAAAAGCCCTGAAGCACGAACAAGCTCAACATTTAAATCCCAGAACATACACTGACAGCAAAACATCAAGTACAAGGGTAAGAAAACAGACCCCCCGCCCCCAAATTTTACTGGCGTGTATGCAAGTGAAGAAGGAATTTTACACCATGAGCTGCTACTGAATGCCCTACATAAGCAACTGCTAGAGACTTACCAGCTCTTACTTAGATCCTAATCTATATCAGACAACCTCCTAATTTGTGTGAACACCTGGCTGTGTTTATTTTGAGCAAAGCTCTTGGATGAAGCCGGTATCTCAAAGGATCTTGGAAGCTCTCTGGTTTGGTACAAACTCTGATTATTCATGAACACGTGAAACTTTTCCCCCAAAAGTTTGCAGCTTCAGCACGCTGTTCCACGTGTGTGAGACTCTCTCACAGTGTGCCAGCACCGGGAGCCGTGCTTTCCACATTCACAAACATTGGCACCTCGGAGCTCCAGGCTGCCGACAGGCGAGGCCATCGGGACGCTGCCAGGGCTTCCCGGGGGAAGCTGCTGCTCTCGGGGTGCCAGCACCCGCGAGCAGCGAAGGAGCGAGCTCTGGCGTGCCCGGCTGCCGGCCTGGGTCTTCAGAGAAAGCAGGAAGATGCCCTCGCTCCTCCCCGCGTCCAGCTCTGCCGGGAGGACACGCAGCCGCGTCCACTGCGGAGCCCCAGCAGCGCCGGCGAGGGCAGGAGGCGGACGCTGGCCCGTGGCTGAGGATGCTCGCTGCCCGCTTCCTCGGCGTGCGGCGTGAACAAACAGAAGGAGGAGTCGTGAAGGCTGTTAGTCCAAACGGCAGCTTGTTTTCTCTCTCGCTGACAAACGAGCTGGAGCTCCAAAAACAATTTAGTCTGGGAATAAACATCCAAATACCCACTGCTCAGGCTGAGGCACTAGATGAGCTAAGCAGAGGGAGGCTGCGGTGAACTTGGGTTCCAGGCACTTGGTTTTCACTTGACTTCCTCAGCTGGCAGCTCAGCGCCAACTAAAAACTCTCCAAGAGCAGCATCTATTTCCTGCTGCTGCCAAGGACTCTGGCCAGCAAATGCTTTTTCTCCCCTGATGCTGCTCATTAATCTTGTTTGTTTTCTTTTTTTTTTATGCTTTCGCTGGTTCCCCCAATTACGATGTAATTAAAAAGGAAAATGAGGAAAACTCGAGGTAAGAAGAGTTCAGCCAGATCCCTGAACTGGACAGCGGCTGCCACCCCGGCTGCGTGAGGAACAGCTCCGGCACGCTGCCCGCCGAGGTGCCCCAGCCCGCTTTTAGTGGCAACCTGGGCAGCGAGGCCGCTGCTCCCAGGCAGCGTCCGCGGTCTCGCCCTTCTCCTCCTGGGAAGACAAACAATTTAGTGCTCATTGTGCCTTGGCCACATTGATAAATTGGCAATAAAAATGCAGTGAGAACTCAAGTTGGATCAATTTGTTTCAATATTTTTGACACAGTTGCTGTAGAAGCTGAGTGTTGGGGAACCAACAATGCAATTTCCTACCGAGGGAAGTGGCAAGATGCTGGGCATAAATTACGCTTAAATGCCACATAGATAATGAGACTGCATCTTTGAAGATTTACCTCTCATTTCTTTCATTGAAAACACTCCAAGACAGCAGTCTGAAGTGGGAGCTATCATGGCACAACCTTTCCAACCTGGAAAAAACCCTGACTGGAGATGCCAGCTGAATCCCGAGCACTCGGCATTTACAGTCGAGCCCCCGGCACGGAGGAGCGTTCACCTGCCAGCAGGGAGGCAGGAAAGCTGGGGTGCAATCGCGTCCTCTGCCCACATTACCCAAGCTTTTTTGGGAAAGGATGCGAAGGAGGAGACAGTCCTATCTATAGCCTGTTGCAGTTGTTTGATGTCCTCAGATGCAAAGTGCTTAGTGATATAAATAATAATTAAAAATTGTCAGAGAACTGCCAGTGATGCATTTCAGTGATCAGCGGCTGCTGGGCTGGCATTTCCCTGCGGTTCTGAGGGCAGGTTTCCCTGCAGCAGCAGGAGCAGACCTATTCCTCCAGCTCCCAGCTCCAGGCTCAGACCTTACAAGAGGTTTTCCTCCTCCTGATGCTGCTGCAGAAGCCACAGGTGCGGCGCTCCCCATCATTCCCACCTCTCTGCAACACCAAGGCCAACGCACAGTCTCATAACTGAAAATCAGAATATTAATGCTCACCATTTTGGGATTATTTGGACATGCCAGTTCCAATGAAGAATGGTATTAATTTCAGTTCTTGAAGAGACATTTGAGGCAGTTTCCATTATTTTTAGGGAGACGTGGCAGAGCTGAGCTAGCTGTCTGCTAGCCAGCCAGGTTAGCGCCAGCCTTTACAGAAAGAAAAATGCTCCTCGCATTACCTGCTCTTTCTGAATGGATTTCTAGCTGGAATTCATCATTTCTACTTACTTCCATATATTTAGATTCCCTCTCAAAATATGTTTTGAGCAATGACTTCGGTAAATAAACTGCCAGGGGCATTTCCCTCAGTTCATTAGAAGGCATATGCATGACCCACGGGATCAGAATTTCTAATGGTTCAAATCAGGCTTCACTTTAGTGACTCCACTGAAGTGATGGCTAATTGCATCTCCCGGGGCTCTCGCCACTTCCCTTCCCTGCTACCTGGTTGCAGGCAGCTCATTAGCTTGCTTTTAAAAGCACGCGCCTGTCACCTCCAAGCAGGGACCAGGAGTCGCATCCCGCCCTGCCACACGGCGCCGGCCAGGGCTTCACGAGCGCCCGGCCCCGGGCACCGCGGCTCCTTGCGAGCGGCGGTGAGGGCGCTGGCACAGAGGCTGCAGGTTTGCTCTGCAAGGGTGGAGGCGCAGCCTTTCCTCATGCAGCAAGATGTGCACCAGCCCAGCAGACACGCCATGTAATTAAAGCTGACAAAAACATGGCTAAGGGGAAACTGAAACATGACAGTGACCCCTGATAAATGCTGTTTTTATGTCAGATGAGTGATAACCAGCACTGTACGCTTGCCTATTATTTTTACATAAGCTACTTGTACAAAAGTCACCTTCTGAAAAAACTTACTCTATTGACTCTTTGTTTGCAGCATTCTGCATCCGCCTGTGCTGCCACCTTTGTGCAAATTTGCTGAACTTCCCAAGCTGCACGCCCTTATCTCCTTGTGAGCACAGATGTACAGATACATATTTTGCCAGGCTTGACATTCTCAGCTGTGCTTTACGGTTTGGTGTGACAGCGTTCCTGCTTAACACTTCCAAACAGACAGTATTTCACGTTGGGCTGGATATTAGCACCCAGCTCCACCTTTGCCCAAGCGGAGCAGAGCCCTCTGTGGATGGACAGAGACTGCTCTGCCTGCGTGCCAGCGGACATGCTGCTTCTCAAGGGCATGCACCAGTTATTTTTTGGCACTTCACAAAATTTACGTGCAGAAGGAAATTAAAAGAAGGCTCTGAGCAGGGCTCCAGTAACGATGCAGGACTGTCTGCAGTAACTAGCTTTTCCAAAAATATCTTTCCTTTGTCAGAGAAGCTCTATTTTTAGAGCTGCAAAGCATCACATTGACAAGTGGCAGGGTCAAAGCTTACCTTTAAACTTTTAAGATTCATTTGGCCTTCTAAAAGCATCTGGGTTTTTCAGCTGGCTGTTAAACATAACGACACAGTAATTCCAGCAAGCCCAGGTGGTAGCACCTGGCTCTGAGCTTCCCCTGCATCTTCAGCTCCCAGGAACCCCCTGGGCAGGGTCAGCTCTGCCTGATGTGACCGGGCACCATCCGTTTAACAGATTGCTTGCATGGCCATTTTAATATAATATGTGTCAATTTAATATAATACTGCGTACTTACAGCATGCTCTGACCACCCTGCTCACACAGGCTTTCACTTCCCGCGGTGACCCGACTGCCCCGGAGTGCTGCTCCGCTGGGAATGCTGTTTCCCCAGCTCCCGAAGGCTCTCGCTGTTCATTACTGGGTTAACCAGCTGATGCGTCCTTGTGATTGCCTTCTTGCTGTTCAATAAATAATTAATAGGTGTCAATTCCAATCTGCTTTGATCAGTGGTACTCACCTCATTCAGGTGCCCGCTCTGGTCCAGCTGGGCTCTCCTGCGGGGCCGGCAGACGCAGCCACGAGCTGCCAGCTCCTCACCCCGCACCCCCGGGCCGGTCAGGGGGACCCCGGGTCCCGGGGGCAGCTGGGACGTGCTGCCTGTGCTCGGGTGGCTGGCAAGGCACTGGCCCAGGGGACACTTGCCATGCGGCAGCGGGGCTGCATGTGACCCACAGGGACGAAGGGTCTCTGAGTGCACGGGGATCGGCTGAACACATCCTCGTGCTGGGATGCCCTCAGAAATCCCCGTTTTGGCACTGTCAGGCACAGCAGTGGCACAGAGCCGGCTGGCCAGGGTGCAGCACAGCGGTGCAGGCAGGGCCAGCTGCCTCCTTCGTGCTCACACCCCAGCTCTCACAACGAGAAAACACAGGATTTTTCAAGCTCCACGGCTGCCACCCACTCATGGGCAGATATTGAGCCCAGGCAGCTTCACTGAAATGGAAATTTCTGCATGATCTTGTCCTGGTTGCATGCACGAGGCCAGGCTGGAGGGATTTCTGATGACATTTGGTTACTGAAGGTGAAGAGGCGATTGCCAAAGCTGAGCAGAAAACCTGCAGCTGTGTCTAAACATGCACGGCTCCTGTTTCTGTGACACTGCCCCGGGAACCATTTACAGCGATGAGAAACAAGAAGGAGCAATAGTAAATAACTCTGAGGAGCGCGTCCGACAGCAGGAGCTACGCAGCTCCTCCAAAATCCCGCTGGGGGCTTCGCGGGGGCCAGCGGCCGCCCTCCCTGGGCTGGCCACCCCAGCACAGCTGTGCCCCGCGCAGGCACGCACCGAGGCTGCTGTTAGGTTTCTGTTCCTCCGGGACCAACCTCCTTTCTTACCCCGAGCAGTTGACACGTGTCTATGAAAGCGATCTATGATTTAAACACTCTCACAATGAGAGCTCCAGGTGGGGAAATTACTGTTCTGTGACTTTTGTACTGGAGATGTATGTGCTCAGGCAATGAAATAACTCCCTGGATGTCTGAATCCTTTTCCCCTGCTACAAGAGAAGCAGCAGAATAGGGTAGGTTAATTAAATTATCACAGATCTGAAAACTGTTCAATGGTAACGCTTTACTCATGAAAATACGGTTAGACCCTAGTCAAAGTTGTAGGACTACAGCATCTGCACAGGCAGCGAACCGAGCATACAGTGTGTAAAACTAAAAATCTAGCAGTTCTATTGCTAGGAATAAAAGACATCATTTGCATGTTTAAACACCTAGGTTTACAGAGGCAATTTTCTTCTTTTTAACTTTTCTGGCTTACAGTTTCCAGAATGAATATTATAATGAAACACTTGATCAGTGATATGTATTTGAAATTGGGATGGGGCTTCTCCCCCCCACAAACCTACATGTCTTCTGACAAAGAAGTCACATTCACTTTGCTCATCATGTTTATGTTAATAACAATCAATAAAATAATGGTAATACATTTTAGCAACTGATGTGGAATCCCGTTTCCCTAGTAATGATCACTGAGACATCAGAAGCCTTGCCTATCTGTTCCCATTTATGCTAATAGGATGAATGTGTCTGTAATAATGCCCCTAATAATTTTTCCATTGCTCATATTACAGTGTGACAGCTTTCCTGTTTGCTGAAATTAAAACACAATCTCTGTAGACTTCCATTAACCAGATCTTGCATCTCTTCCTTTAGGAATAAGCATATTAGCTCATGGGGAAAAATATTGCCATGAAACTGGTTCTGCAATCTGGAAGCAGATTGTATTCCATTTAAATAATCCAGATTACATATGATTTTAAACTAAAATTTAAAGGTAAAGCAGAATTAGAGCGCAAACCAATTGATTAGCTCCTAGCAGAGGGCTGGTTGCTGGTATCTCTGCAATAAAGCGCCAGGGCCACGAATCCAACCCGAGCGGAGACAGGACCCCGCGCTGGCGGCACCGTCCCCTGCCCTGCACCGCCCGCGCTGTCCCCTCGCCGTCCTGCGCCCGTGCCAGGCAGCAACCTCACTCCTTGCTCACCGTTCCCACGGGTCCCCGCACCTGTCTTCTTATGCGGCCTTTCTGCTGGAGAGGCATCAGCCCAGCTGGGCGCCAACGTCCGAGGGCAAAGTCCCGGCTGGCAGGTCAAATTGCTGTGAGCCCTGGTGCCTAGAAGGAGCGCTGCAGGGCACGGAAAGGACACGCCACACGGAGGGGAAACCAGGTGTCTCGCTGGCACCCAGACCCCAGCAGGGCCATCCCCTGCCTGGGGACCGCAGCCAGCCCTGGTACGGCACCAAAGCTGCCGCTGACGTGCCAAGCGCTGCCCGCTGCGTTGCAGACCCTCTTCTAGCCCTGCCAGAGCTTTAATCACTTCCCTTTCTTCTTTCCTCTGCCTTGCCGTTGTTATCGTAATCACTCCCTGCTATCGCTCACTTTGTGAAACATTCCTCTCTTCTGCCTCTAATACCATTTCAAGACAGAATCAGGATGAAACACCTCTTACATAGATTTTGAATTGCAAGAACACACAAGGGTTTTCCACCCTGGAACAAAACAGAAAGGAAGAAAGAGCCCATGAGAGCACAAAGATACAACTTGTCCTCTAATGGGATCATTTATAGCTTCATCCTCTGCCATCAAAAAGTCTCCTTTCCAGCTGAGCTTAATTTCACAAGTGAGCGCTGCAGCCACCCATCTCCCTGCCCCTGAAACCAGCTCCTGCTGGACCAGCTGCCCAGCTGACGTCCATCATCATCCTGCACCTTACTGCAGCCACAGAGGCCTGGCTTGGGGGGTTAACACGTAAAGGAGCCCACACACACGATTACACTGAATATTTTGCTTTGTGTCCACTAACACTTATGGAAGTAATCTACCTGTAAGTAATGCACATAATCTACTTAGTGTAAGTAATGTACTTCCCTTCATTTGCATGGGCAAGTGTTTATTAGTTTTTACTTTCATTATCTGTAATGCAAAAATATTCCACAAAGCTCAAAGAAAATTGCTTGCTGGATTTCATGAGCCAGGAATTGCCAAGCACTGTGCGCTAATTTACAGGCACGTATCCGAGTTCTGGCACGTCACGATGATGTAAAAAGTATTTCTGAAAGTGGCGCTACAGCAGATATTGAATAAAATTTCATCATTCCTGTCTTCCACCAAATGATTGTACAGTGCTTATGATACAGCAGGACCTGACCTGACCGTGGCGTCTGACATCTAACAAAATGAAGAAGTTAAGTACTGATTGCACATAATAGAGCTTGAGAAGTTTGGGAATTCTAATAAAAATGAAGAATATTCGCTGTGTACCATGGATTGCCAGTCCCGCTGTGACGAAGGCGCTTCAGGGCCCCCAGCACCTGGGGGTCCGCAGCCTGGTCTGCAGCAGGGGGCTGTGCTGTCCCCACCGCAGCGCCGGGCACGGCCACCGCGCAAGGGGCATGCAGCCTGTGTGAACATAAATGGTTCGCTTGCATTAGAAAATCAAATTATTTCCATTTATACATGTTTAATGAGGATTCAAAAGCATATAACGTAGCTAATGCTTCAAGGCTGCGAGCAGGCATTCTGAGCAGGAGATGAAGAATGCTGCTGTGCCCCCACGCCACGGCCGGGAAGCCGGGCTCTGCGCTCCCCTGCGAGCTCGTGCCAGTGCCGGCACCTTGCGGAGCTCGGTTCAGAGGCTGGCTTTTCAGACATCAGCCTCTGAAATGCATTTTGGCTCCGCGGCTTCCCCTGCCCATCCGTCCCGCAGAGCCACGCTCACAGCACCAGATGTGGGGCCAGCCCGAGTGAGGAGACCAAACCTTGCTCATTAACAAGCTGTTAAATTATTAATAAGTTTATATATAATTGCTTCTGTGTACATAATCTTGCATTTTCAGAAAACTATCATCAATTTTCAGTTAGTTCCACTCGAGGAAACAAGGGCTAATGCTTTCATTTGAGCAGATGAATATTTATGAAGTGCTTGTTCTGGCTGGGGAAAAGGGGATTATTCGGCTTCGCGGCATGGCGAGGGTGGCTGGTGGGACGTGCCCGTGCCGCCGGTGTCTGACGGCGCTCGTCCCGCAGCCCCGCACCTCCCACCTCCGCTCAGCCGGCTCCTGGGCTGCTGGAGCTTGGCTAAGCTTGGCCGCTGGCTGCGGTGCCGGTCCGCTCCTCCGCTGCCGTCCTGATCCCCTGTAACGTAGCGGGAAAGTGCCGGTCCCGTGTCAGAAATCCGAAGCCCCAGAGGCGCAGGTGTCCGACGGCATCTGTCCCCTTCCGCGGGAGTGGGGCCGCGACTCAGGGCACGGGCAGCTCTGCCACAGTGCTGATGCGAGGCAAAGTTCTCATTTGCTCTCGTTTCACAGAGTCTTGTGCTTTCTCCGATACCTATAACTCGTTCTCCAAAAATCATTATCATCATTTAAACTGAAAATGGACACAGTCTGATAGGAGAAAATGCTTAATTGTGTTCAGACAAAAGGCCTATATTTACCATACGTACCATACCCATAAACGTGCTATCAGGGCTTATTACGAGATCAGGAGAGCTCTACTGCTATGCCTTTAAAAAAGCATGCTTCGAAAATGCATGATTGCTCAGTGTCTAAATCATTTATCCATATGCTGCTCAGAGTCAGCTCTCATTCCAGCCTTGGATCTGAGCACCTTCCAGTAATGCTTGCAGGGACATGCCTTGTGTCAGAGCGGGTACCGGCTGCAGAAATCCTGCCAAGTGCTTTCATGTCCCACAAGCAAAGTAATTGCGACTGAGCTGCATTACCGTGCACGCCATCTACTTTAGCAGTGGGAAAGGCTGCGATACCCAGGTCACCAGTGCAGTTTTGAGGCCCTGAAAGGCTAAGTGACTTTCAGCAGATCACACAGGGCAGACGGCAAGGGCAGGAATTCAAAACAGGTCTCCTAGTGCCTTAATTACTTTTGAAATAAGTCATCTGGGCATTCCTTATACATAACTCCCCTGTCAGCAAGTGTCAGCCCTGACATCTCCCATCCACCTTTCCCCCGAGGATGTCACTAATGAAGAGAACAAGCAGGCTCGCTGTAACCCCGCGCTCCCCTGCATCCCCTGCGCTGCCGTGGCTGCGATGCCTCCATCCTCCTAGGAGCTGGGGACACTCCTGCCTGGCTGTCACCTCTGGGTGTCACCCTCCCCGGGCACCCAGCACCCCTGGAAGGGAGCCTGAACTCGGGATCTGTTCCCAGGAATTCGGGGCCCGGAGCTGCTCTGCGGCTGTGCCCCCGCCCGATCAGCACGCGCACAGCACGGCTTGGCCGCAGGGCTCCCTGCCCCGTCCCCAGCTCTGGCTGTTCCTGCAGCGGTGTTCATGCAAACGGCGCTCGGCAGAGCATCGCGGGATGGTGCTGGAGGTCCTGAGCAGCCCCGGCTGCACTGCTTTCTCACCGTCACCTTTCTGGTCACCTGTGCCTGTTCATCACCGCCGTGTCACTGGCCACAGACCGAGCTCCGTGCCGCTTGCTTCCTCAACCAGTCCTCAGCCGGGCGGATTGCATGGCACCCAGCACAGCACCGCGGGAACGCCGCGTGGAAATGCCACCGTGGGAACACCACCACCCCTGAGCCCTCCTGCTGCTCATTGGTGATCGCGGGGTCCCCCTCAGAGGATCAGCTCTGAGGCTGTCTGATTTTGGTTCTGACCGCCCAGTGAACAGGAGGATTTCAGAAGAGCTTCGTCCAGTTGTGCTGTTCCCACGGGAGCTGCAAGGTGGCTCTCCCTGCGGCACGCTGTGGATCAGCGTCCTTGAAACTGCGTAACGCAGCGCTGCAACAGCTTGATGCCAAATAAATCTGAGCTGAAAGAGAATCTTTTGATCTCCATCTATTTGTGCTGATTCCCTTCATTTTGCACCACGGCTCGGAAGCGTGCACTTCCTCAGCTTCCACACCTTAAGAAGTCCTCCAGCAGCCTTGGCTTTCTGTAGAAACCAAATATTTTGACTTTGCTATTTATTCTTGATTTTTAAAAGTGTGTTCTGAGTGAATAATAAATATGTTTTTTAAGGCAGTTGGTGTTTCTTTATCTAAAGCACAAGGTAGGGTAGAAACAGACATATTTGCTTTTGCTCCATCTATTTATAAAATAATAGTAGCTGCAGTTTTAACTGGAAAAAAATGTAATTACCACACAAGTTCTCACAGGCCCTAATTAGTGCAACATTTAAGCATATGCTTAAACACTTGCCTGTTCGATGGTAGTTAAGCACATTTTGAACATGGGCTCTGCACACGCTGACAGCAGTCAGCTGAATTGGGGCCATGCCCTTCCAAATTCACTTTGCTTTTATCAAAAGCTGACATTTGCACACCTTGAAAATACAGAAGTTATTTTTATCCCTGACATGACCAAGCAGTGCATGATCATAACAGGTTCCAGCCATCAAAAGCGTTGTTATCTTCATGCAGAGTCTGCTCTAAAGAGATTATGGCATCTGGGAAGCCAAATCGAGGAAGGGCGAGGAAGGGCGCTGCGGGGCACCCAGCCCACTGAGCAGGGCTGTGCCCAGACAGCATCTCCAGGCCTAGCTCTGCCAATTCGCCCTTTTCTGGCTACTGGAGGAAATAAAGCTGGTCTAATCCCACCTGAAAAAACAGAGTTAACTGGCAAGGGTTACAGTCAGCCGACAAGTGCTCTGGAGCGAATGTGCAGCCCGTTAGGCACCGTGTAACATCTGACAGCAACGCAGGGTGAGTTTACCTCATCGTGGAGGAATAAAAGAGAGAAGTTACAGAGCAGGTATAACCACATTAACCAAACGTGCAGGGACATGGCTACCAATCAGTCCGCATTGGATCCAGCCATCTTCATTTCATTTGGCTTGATCTTGCAAACCCAAGGAATGTTGTGCCTGTGAAAAGCCAGCCCTGGTGTGCCCTGAGTCTGCGCTGGCGAGGCCAGCACTGATCTCAGCGCGGGAAGTACAGCCTGGCCTTCCTTTATCCCTCCTTTCAGTGGGTGCCTATCAAGTGCCACAGAGAATAACTGAGGCTTTAAAAAGAAACGTTACTCAGTAGCCTGTAATCGAGGTTTCACTAATCCAGATTTTTTTCCTTTCTCCTTTTTTTTCCCTTTGTATTGGCAATAACATTAGCTCAGCAAAACCACAATTAAGATAATTAAATGAGCAATTTACTTATTAACAGTCTGCAACTTTTTCAACAAGATTTACTGGTTTTCCCCCCCTTTGAATATAAACTCCTTACACACAAGAAGTAAGGAAGGATGCATTTGAAAGCTGGCTTGCACAGCATGAGCTGCACTTCTGCACTCTGCTCTGCAGGAGCAGGCGGCTGGTGGGCAGCCGAAGCTCTGCTCTGGGTACGAAAACCAGCCCCTACTCAAACCAGGTCACACCTACCTAGAAGGGGGGGTTCTTCAAAGAAGGTGCACGGGCTGGGCCAGTCCCTGCAGACCCAGGGAGCATCCACGGCCACCCCCGGCACTCGCATCCAGGGGCTCGGGGAGTGCTTTCGGCAGAGCGAGGAGCCAGCGCCAAGTGTAAGCTCCTCTATTTACATAAGCTTTTCTCGTCTTATTTCTCAGACTGAGATACTCAGATGGTGTACTCTTGTGTCAATGCCTAAGTAGCAGGAATTTAATTCCTGACTTAATATTTCCCTTGATGCTTATTTATAATGAACCAAAGAAAAAATATCATCTTCCCTAGTGGAAGTGGAGCAAGGAGTTAATTGCAGGTACTCTTTGAAGCGCAGAATGAGAATTCGGGAGTACATGAAATCCCCTCCCGGGGAGCACTGAGCTCCGTGCCTCCCGGGCTCGCTGCGGCACTGGGGCAGAGGCCGGTGGCAGCTGGCAGCTCCCAGCCTGGCTCCCGGAGCAGCCCAGGCTCCCAGAAGTTTCTGCCCTGCCCAACCTCCTGTCCCCTCAATTAGTGCTCTGCAGATGTGATTTCTGATTACAGCACACCACTCAGACAAGAGAACATTTCTGTACGGACTTTAAACAAACACCCCCCTTATCTCCAGGCAGTTTTGGAGAAGTACTCTGAAACATGTATGCTGAGATGCACAAACGCTGTAAGCAGTTTCCAGCCACAGCTGCAGTCATCGCAGCTCCAGGGACCAGTTCTGCCCAAAGCCCCGCTCAGTGCCACGGGGACTCGGCACCCACGCACGTTTGCATGTGCTCGGCTTGTCCACACCTCTGCTGGCACACACTGCTGGGTTTGGTGGACATCAGACTGCAGAGAGCAGCTCGGGACTCAGTGCCCTTGCTTTGAGTGCTCACTCACTGGTGATAAGAATGACTGATTACAGCACTTTGGTTTCTTCCAAAGGCTTCAGGATGCACGGCAAACAAAAACTGGGCATCCCCAAATCATCGTGCTAAAGGAAAAAAGTTGTTTAATTTACTCCAAATCAGCCTGAAAAAGGACAGACATTCTGTTTCTTCTCCAGAGCAATCTGCTTTATCAGAATAAGTAATTTGGAATAAGTAAGGAGCAAAAAGGCAGGAGGGCTCCTGGCGCGAGGTCTCCCCAGACTGCACAGCCAGTAGCTGCTGGGCTCCGTCCCAAAACCGCCACTTTACACTGTGTGTGGGGAGCTTCGGGGCTGCTTTTGGGTAGAAAACATTTTCACATCCTCTGCTCATTAGGCTTCCTTTGGACAGAGCCAAAAGGTGTGCCCTGTGCCAAGAGAGAAGACGTGGGGCCGCGCTGGTGCATCGGCGCAGCTGTGCAAGCTCTGCTCCCCGCGCTCAGCCTCCCCCACATCAGCATGCACACAGCCTCCCAGAGCCGTGACTTGCACGTCTGGATGAAAACAGCTCTGAAATCAGTGGATAGAAAATTAAAAACTCCCTGGAGAGTTTGCCCAAACCTTTCACTCTGTGTTCGGGAAGAACAGCTGCTGCCTGTACTCAGGAGACCCAGCTCCATTCTCCAGAATGAATTCAGCATTGCCCTTTTCCACTCTGAACTTAGATTTGTCTTTGTCTTTCCCCTTCAGTTCCCCCAGTCTGCCCAAGATAAGTAACACAGAGGCCACAAGTGCCTCTTCCACACGCGTGGACAGGCTGGTGGTTGTGGCAGGGCATTTGCTGTGCTCCTGTGCACAGCAGCAGCTGTGACTTCAATGACTGGGGCACAGAACGTGCTGCCACCTCGCGAGACCCCTCTGGTTCCTCCCAGCTCTGCGCTTCGTGGCTGTGGAGACCTGCCTCTGTTCTCTCCCACCTCGCTTGGCATTTTGGCTCAGAAACCTCTCCCCCTCCGCCTTTTCCTTCCTCCCTGTTTTCTACCCCAGGCGCACCAGGGGCTGCCCCGGGGCTGCAGCAGCTCTGACAGCAAGGTGCAGGGACGGAGAGGACAGGCTGCACGGCTGGGCTGCTGCTCTGGGGCTGGCACGGTTGGTGCCCCGTGGGTCACTCCCCAGTGCTCGGTGCAACACGGGCATCCTTGCCAAGCGTGCCTTCCCGGGGCTCCTGCGCCAGCAGAGCTGGGTGCTAATTGGCTTCATTACGACACAGAATTACCGCGATTTGTACCATGTGTGCCAAGAGGGATGCAGATGTCATTTTGAATCATTATTGTCTTGTGGCAAAGGGACTACAAGCTGAGACAACAGGATCTTTGCATAGAAAGAGTTGTGATCCACCTACAGTCCAAAAGGATGCTCATGAATATGCAAAACATGACAAACAAGGGTGCAGCAGCCCTGCTGGGCCTTCGCAACCAGCATCACAGACAACAGTGGTCGGCCCCAGCCACGTGGAGAGGGAAGCAGGAGCCGAGGTGGAAGCATCCCTGCGCAGCACGGGGCCGGTCCTGCCGCGTCCCCGCGGTGCTGCCCGGCCTCCCGCCGGCCCTGCGGGCTGTCAGCAGCTGCCTGCGAGTGCAGCTGCTGACAGCGCATTAGCAAGGGGCTAAAGAAAGTCCTTCTGCTTTTCTAACCCCTGCCCCTGTAGCAAGGCTGTAAGAAGAAAGAAATCCCCAGGTAATGCATCCTTGGCTGCTCCCGAAGACTCTTGTAAAAGATGGGTCCACGAAAGTGAAGAGACTGATCCGAGGAGCAAGGTCAGGGGGTAGCCATCCGACCGGAGCAAAACTGGTCTGAGACCAGAGGGATGGCTGAAGGGCCCCAGGAGGGCGCAGGATCAGGCCCGTGGGGCCCCCACGCTGCCCCAGCCCCCAGGACCCAGGGATGGCGGTGTGGGGACCGTGCAGTGACAGGCAGGGTCTGTCCTTCCAGCCACCCGCCTGCTTTTAAGGAGAGCACCGAGTTACAGTTTCAAGAACTCACAGCGATGGTGTTAGGGAAATCATCATCCCCACTTTCACCATAGAAAATGGCTCAGTGCTTCCCTGGAGCAATTTCCCCTTCTGCAATGCTCACTTGCCTGGGAAATCTTACCCTGCTGTATTAGAAAAACGTGGATAATCGTTACTATTCACCAGCATCATAGTTTCAATAATGAGCATCCCTACTTTTTTCAAGAAACATACCCCCCAGCAGTTTCTTTTGCATATAAGAGTACAAAGAAAGTTTAAGTGAGAAAAAATCATACCAGCAAAGCACATTTATACAGACGAATTATTTTGAAAATTTCTGAGCATCCAAACCAATTGGGGTAGATCTGAATTATAGAATTGTAAGCAACAAGTTTATTTTGATCCTTCAGGCTAAAAAGTTATAATTAGTGCATGCACCATAAAACTAGCTTTTAATTAAATAAGCTTCAAAATGCAGGAAGTTTTATGATGTCCCTCCCTCACTTACACAACGCAGCTTGCATGAACAGCCTCCACGGGGGGATGCTGCGATTCTCAAGCACTGGAAGCATTAAGCAGAATTTTAAAGAAAGGAAAGAAAGAAACAGCAAGTTAGGCAACTGCAGCTGCCCCTGCACGGGAAGTCCACAGCGAGTGGCTGCGTTTTGTACATCAGCGACCAGAAGAACTATCACAAGCAAATGAGCTGGAAAGGTCATTTGTGTTGGTGAGCTGAGTCGCAGCCACGGATCTGCGGTCTCCCGCACTACACCAGGAGCCGCGGTGGCGAGGCCCGGATCCCCCGCCCGCGCAGCATCGCCCGGCGCTGCCGCAGGCTCCTGGCTGGGTTCCCGTGGGTTTCCTGCCCCGAGCGGGGCTCAGCCCGAGCGTGCGCTGGGAAGCTCGTGCCCTCGCAAGGCCTGCTCGGAGGCTATCGCCTGTGCCTTCGACGTCCCCAGAGTAGCCCAGCAATATGTCACGCTACCTGTTGCCTGCCTGATAGTAGTCTGAGTTTATTCATGAAAAGCATATGTTGCGGCACCGAGCATGGAAATGCCATCTCTCACAGATGTCTCTCCCTTCGCACTTTGAAAAGGCTGTGGGAGAAGCTGACATATGGCACCTCAGCTCACAGCGTTCAAATCGACGCCGGCGGGGCCAGGGAAACGCCAGGAGCGATGCTCCCGGCCTGCCGAGCCCCCGTGCTCTGCCGGCCCCCAGCCCGCTCCTGCGGCCGGTGGGCGCCGCGCCAGTCTCACCGAAACCCCGCACGGGCAAGGAAGGTGCTGGATGATAAAATAAGCCAATTAACAAGTTCCTCCTCATAAACGCCAAAGCTGAACCTCTAGTTCTTGAAATATATAATTAAAAGTACATTCTCATAATTAAAAAATTTTATTCCACTTGAGTGAAGGCAGAGGTCTGACAGGTGCTTAAATTCATTTGATTGCTTCTACTCGATCTCTGTCTGGCGGAAGCGCAGCACGGCCCAAACGAGCCGGGGCAGAGGCTGGGCTGGGGCTGGGTGCCCGCGGAGGCATCGCCGCGCTGCTCCGGGCCGCGGGGAGCCTGCTTGCCTTAGTGTGGATTTAGGAACCTCCGTGGGAAGCATAAAACTGTACCATTTGCTGTGTCCGAGAATTACCAAAAATCATGAGCGGTTTTACAAGTGAGTGATGGGAACTGTGGCTCGGCTGATCAGGAGGGGACGGGGAAGGTTGTCATCACAAACACCTTTTATAGCTAGGAAGGCAAATGCTACTATTTTCCCTCAATATCCAAAATTATCTGCAAGTGCCATTACTGCAATATTCTATAAATATTCTCTGTTCTCAAAGCCTTCTTCTCAACAACGCTGCCCACCCACCAAAAGCCCACTCCTCTCTCCAGACAGTGCACAAAATCCACCCAGCTCACTGTTGCCTTTCCGGGAGTGACAAATGGCACAAAGAAAAAAGCTATGGTAACATGGGGATCCAATTCATCCCGCTCCAGAGCCAGTGAGGGACAGCTGGGAAAGCTCTGACTAAGGGAAGCTGTGAAGTGGTCTGGATCAGGGGCAGACATTTGTCTCTGCAAAAGCATCCTGGGAGGTTCCAGCCACCCAATAATCATTGCTTTATTCAAGGGAAAAAGGAAAAATAAAATAAAAAATCCTGCTAACCTATTTCCATGCCATTCCCCTTCTCTGGAGGGAACAATCAGTGCTGAGGATCTGCACAAAAATTAGTTCCTGTAAGATCTGAGGGATCTTTCTGCTTCTGCACTGAATGCTGAGAGTGAGCCTATAAATCCAGTTAGTCACACTTACTGGATTACATTGGACCTTGCACTTATTCTTTTATTAACAAGATTGTTTACTATATAAGAAGCTTTATATAACTGTGAATCACACGTGATTTGTATAACTGCACAGATGATGAGCATTGCCAGCCATCAGTTTTCTCTGTGCTTGTGCTAACCTCCAGCTCCCAGCCCATACTTATAAAATAAATAAAAGCCTTGCTCAGATAATTAAATAGCTGACTCTAATCCACTTTGGCGGTACTGGGGGTATGGGGGATTTAAGTCTCTAGTATTCCGGTCTGATACATGGGTCAGTGTCAGTGCTGATGCCGAGCGGGGATGGAGCTCCCCACGGCGTTTCCTGCCCTCTCCCCGCAGGACATCGCTGGGGCTGCAGGAGCAGACTGCGCGCCAGCAGGGCGAAGCCTCGCGCTCCTTTCTGCAGGACCCCCGGGCAGGAGCACGTCGGGCTGCTCGCCTCCCGGCAGAGCCCCCGCACCACGAGCCCGGCGGGCCGTGCCACCTCCGCCCCAGACCAGCGGGGCTCTGGCAGGACGGCAGTTCGGCTGCCAGCGGCCTCGCTGACAGCGCGCAAGCACTTGAAGGCAAAGTCACGAACACTGAACCACGCGCTACGCACGGAGCGCACATCAGTCTTGCCCAGTATCACTAAACGTCTATTTTATCACAACTGAGCATCACAAGTGAGCAATCCCCATAGTACCCCAAATGCTCACTTGGCTTCTCTGTTCATCCCTTTCCATCCCAGTTTACATGTCTAAACGTTTCTTTGAGTGACTCTGCCAAATGGCGTTTACGTGGTACGTGGTACAAGCACCAGTGCGAGATGGCAGACAGGAAGCATCAGTTAACATCTGCACCAGGTGAACACATCATTTTTGGTAAACTGCTGAACTTTAAGGATGAATTCATAGATCTAGCTCAATAGCATGAATTTATAAAATCAATTTACAACAGTGACGATCTAATGACGTGAGAGGACCTGTGCTGGTGGCTAGGCAAGGCACCGTCCTCCAGCCCACCGCAGCAGGGCTCAAGTCAGCCGAAAATGTCGGCAAGGGAGAACATTTCCATCTGTGCCCAGGCAGCATTAATCCTCAGAGTTAATTCATTTACCATCATTTATTTTACCTATCAGTCCCTACGAAATTAATTTATAGCCTTGTTGCTGTGCCACAGCCCAGCATAACTCATCGTGTCAGCGCGCCCATTGAACAGAACAGCGTTATTATTAATGGGATTAGGAGAAAGGAAGCCGGGCTGGAGCTGTGAGCACAGCTCCTGGCTGAAGACGACCGCCAGAGCGTGGGATGCCCTGGAGGGCCCAGGCTCTGCTGTCCCAGCTGCAGGAGGAACCTCTGCCCCACAGCCCCGCAGATGGGGCCAGGCAGCAGCTTGGCCGCCAGAAGCTGCTGGCTCCCAGCAAGGACTTTGCGCTTGCACCCAAAGCCTCGTTAATACACCCAGCATTGGCTGTTCAGGACGAAGCTGGCATGGCCTGGTTTGTCACACAGTCAAGATGCAATGCACATCTTAAATCCATGTCCTAAAACCCAGAGCAAGGTCCTGCTGGGTCAGAGCCGTTGCCTCTGGAGGTGGCAGTCACCGAAACAGCCAGCACTGGCTCCAAGCTTCAGAGCTTGCGTTTGACAGCGTGGTGCACCCTTCTCAGCGGTTTAACGCTACGAGTGAGGCTTGTTGGATAAATAAATATTCTAGAGACACTCCAGGTTATGTATTTTTCATGAGCTCATTATGCTACCAGAAACAGCACCCTTTAAGAGGATCAGATGCATCTATAACAGAAATAATTTTTGTAATGAATAATTTGTTTGAAAAGCAAGTTCTGATCATCTCAATGAAGGAAAAAAAAAAAAAGCAGCCTGGCTTGCTTTGCTCTGCTGCAGGGACAGGAGGGATGCTGGAAGTCCATGCTGGATCCATGGTCCCTGAGGAGCCTCAGAGAGCTGCGGGAGGGGATCGGCTGGGTATGAAGGGGAGCAGCAAACGCTGCTACAGCTGTGCCAGTGGGAGAACAAGCAAGGGAGGTATGCCCAGGAAGTGCCACAGATAGCTCTTTCCAAGGCATGCTACTATTTGGAACACAGGAAATTTCTGAAGGAAAACTATATTAAAGTGCACGTTTTCTGCAAAATCACAGAGTCTTTGGGGAAACCTGAGAGCTCCTCACTTCCCCACGGGACGTCTCCAGCAGATCTGTGTTGCTGGTGTTATATTCACACAGAAGATGACGACAGCAACAACTTTGGGATTCTTTTGAAATACTTTATACGGCTATCATTGTGCTAGATTTAGACTAAGGATTTAGATATTGATTGACTCTGAGGCTGCAAGCAAAGAGTGCTAATTAGTACATGGAACAAAAAGCCAGCTTTTAATTAAATACAGCTTAGCAAGAAAGACCTGTTTCAGAAAACTCTCCTTGTAAGATAGAAATGTGTTTGGGAGAGTTTCAGAGCAGGGCTGAGGCTGGAATGGAGCAAGGTGCTGAGGCCGCATGTGGTCAGGGGTCCCAGGACGGGGTCCCGCAGCGGTCGGGGCGGCTGCACCTGGCTCGGGGCAGCGCCTCTGGGGACCCTTGCCCGCCCGGGCTGGGGCACTGGAGCTCTGCTGCAGGCACCGCCTGGTTTGCAGAGCCACGGCTTTTATTCTGGGCAAGTCTGTGAGCTGAATGATTTTCTGAGACGCCGCCTTTGGAAAAGTGAAGTAAAATATCGCCGAGATCAAAGAGCGCCGTACGCAACAGCAGCCCTGGGCTGAGAGCAGCGGGAGATGAGATGCTGCCTGGGGATGACCCTAAAAGCCTTCCTTCCCACTCAGGATTGCAGCGCGATTCCTGATGAGGAAATATTTCCTTTCCCTGCACAAAGCAGGCATCCGTCCTCTGCAGGGCCCCTCTCCGCAGCCGCCAGCCCAGCCGGAGGCAGGCTTCAGCGCTGAGCCAGCACCGCGCCGGCAGAGCTGCCGTACCGCAGCCACAAGCCGTGGCTTGCTGTTGCAAGTAACCAAACAAGCAGCAAATAGCAGAGAATAATATTAATATTAAAAAGGCATTTATGGTTTTAATCAAGCTTTGGGGGGAAAAGACAGCTTAACACGGCACTTTACACAGCTGATAAAACGTTTGACATTTACTGGTGTCTGTAATGAATCTTGTCTCAATTTTCTCTTTTAAAATGCCACTCCAGATACTCTATCTGTCTGTAGGGTTTAAGCAGCACTTATCCAACAACGTGTTACCACGACTAAGAATACTAAACTGCGGCTGGCGGCACACGGCCGGCCACGGGTTTGCTGGCACGCGGGCGAGCACAAGGGCCCCGCAGCCCCAGCATGGCCCGGCTGCCAGCCCCAGGTGCTCCTCGTTCTCCAGCCAAACGCTCCCCTTGTCTCTGACAGAAGGGAGCCTTGTGGTATTTTCTCAACTACCGGTTACCCAAGATATAAAAATGAGATGCCAGCCCCAGAAAACTGCATGTTTTCATTTGCTGTGACCTTCCCCTCCCGCCTTGCACACTTTGATCACTAATGAAATTCGTAAGCACAGCCCTGGCAGCAAGGCTGGTGTTAGCCTTCAAAACTGGCCCTTTTGAGACCAATTGGAAAAATGCATCCTGTTAGAAATGTTGCTTTGTTCTTTTCCACAAACCTTCCTCCAGATGTTAAATTCAGTTTAAGTCTTATTCTTTGAAGCCTTTCCTTTTCATTAGGTTTCAGAAAAGGCACCTGCAGCACTGCGGGATTGGCTCACCTGGCAGCTACGAACTCCTTGTAACCCTTCCCTCGAACCGTTCGTCGGAAATCATTAGCGTTGCACAAATACCACGAGCTAAGTGGCCATTGCGTTAGCACAGGATGTTGGCCATTTAAGGCTTCAGGGCTGGTCACAAACTAGCACAAAGCTAGGACACAGCAAAACCAAAGGTCCCCGACATGTGCTGTGAGAAGAGAGGAGACAGAGATGTGCCGAACCTCCCGGGAAAGCAGCGGGTGCAGGATGAGCCCGACCGCAGAGACCCGTCCTGCTCTGCAAGAGAAGTGCCACCGCGGGACCCCCGCGCCCTGCGGCGGGGACCCCCGCGCCCCGCAGCCACCCCCTGGGCTGCCCGGCCCTGCCCGCAGAGCCCAGCAGAGCACGGCAGCACGATCGTTGTGCTTTATCAGTAAATGGCAGTTGTCTTCTGTAAATACAGCCTGTGCTCCACGCCACTAAACCGCGGTTTATCCAAGGAGCGTTTACACTGCTCTCCTGGAAGGACACTGCGGAGGGAAATATCAGCAGCAAACACACCGGCAGCCGCTTCTTGGCTCTGCGGCTCTGTCCTGCGCTTCTCTTTGTACCAACATTTTACTGTTGCCCTCTTTTCTCTCTCTCTCTCTTTTTTTCTTTTTCCAGGGGAAGAAATGAACTATTCTATGAAACTTAGTGCCCGTCTCAGGAGCCTGGTATAGAAAATTAGGTTTTAATAGCTTTGAAATTGAGGTTCTTTGGGTCAATAGGACAAGATTCTGCCAGTAAAATGATAGATCCAAAAAGGGGAAAAAAAGCAAATATTTTGTTATTCATCAGAGAGTCACAGTCCAAAGATAGCAAGCAGTAGCTTAAAATTCTGCTGTGATCTTCAGGCTACAGCAATGTTTAGTCATAAGCTCCTTTTTCCTTTTGTTGCTTGTATCTATATTAGCTTTGGGAACAGAGCACTTGGCTTGCTGTCCTTGGACGTGCCTGGGAATTCCTAAAGTTACTGCTGGAGTTTGAAAGTTAGCGATGAAATAAAACCCCTCGGCCCTTCCAGACTGTTTTATAGCTGCTGCTCTCAGCCACTTAATGCCCATGAGTGAGTGAACCCAATAACGTCCCTGTCAAACAGACCACAGAACTCGTCCAGGAGTGAGGTGAGAGGCTGCCGGGGATCGGGGAACCCTCCCGTGCCACCAGGAGAGCGGGGGGATCTGGGCATCAGCCCCAGCTCAGCCCCAGGGCCGAGGGTACGGCACTCCGGCACCGCCGCCCGGAGTTCACCGGAGGCGAGCGCAGAAGCACTCACAGCTTGCGTCACTCGGTGACGAGTCTCTCCGGCACTTACTCTATAAGCAGCCTTTTAAAAATACAGGTGATAGAATGAAAGCGTCCTGTCCATGTGAGAACAGGTAACCACGAGTGAGTTACCTGAAGGGGAAAAATGAAATGAGATAAAAACCAATGTACTTTAAATGGAAAATGTAAACAAGCTAGAGACAATGCCCTCGTTAATGGAGAGCTGGAGTTTGATCCCACTTTTCCTAATTAAAAGCAGAGTGAAATCAATTAAATGAAAACAAGGATACTCAATACCTTTACCTGCAGACCAAAGTAATGCAGGGGAGGGAACTGGAAACTCGCCGACCGGCGGGGCCGAGCATGGGGTCCACGGAGCCGCTGCCGAGCTGAGGGGCTGCGCTGCCAGCCCAGCGCGGCCACGCCGAGCCGCTGCCCCCGGCTCCCCACCTTGACGCCTGCGCGTCGGGGTGACGGCTGCGCTGGGGACAGGGGCGAACGGCCGGGCTCCTCCGAGAGCCCCCGCGTCGCTCCCGGCGCGGTGGCAGCGTCAGCCTGTGCGGGCAGAGCGGGGCGGCGAGCGCTCCCCGAGGATGCTCTGCGGCTCACGGGGAGCGCTCGAAGCCAAGGCAGGAGCTGGGGGAGCCCAGGGCCTCAGCAGGACACGTACAGACACTGTGGATCCCGGCAGCCTTGAGCGCGCGAGGACAGCAAGCTAGCGCAGAGAAAAGCTGCTAATTCAGCTGGCATCGAAATTGCTTCATATCAAGCAGGACAGAAAACTTTCAGAGAACTTCTGCCAACAAGCACTGGAATTATTTGACTATTAAATGGGATGAATGGATCATAATTATTCCTAATTTCTTATTCAGAGATCATTACCATCCATAGGAAGGGTAGATAGGGAGGTCCTTGAGATCCTGCAAGTTAGTTTAAATATTCATAGAGCTGAGAAAAATTTCTTACAGTTTGGATGGGCTGTGATAGGGAACGTACCTCTGACCAAAGAGGCCGGGCGGCTTCTCCCTGCACCACGGAGCTGGCCTCAGGAAGGACTGGTGGTACATTCTCACCCCGCCACACATCATTTCACAGGCACCCCTACTACAGGAACACACCCCAAAGGCACCAAGGTGGCTTTGCTCCTGTGTAGTAACACTGATACTGCTGCCGTTCAACTGACTGTGAATTTTCTCTTGCAAGTGCCAGTACAATCTAAACTTCCACTTCTTCAGCTTGATGCATGTGGAACTAACGACATTAACATCACCAGCATGGTAAGGGCGATAGGAATTGTCATCTTGGACAAGTTCCCAGGGAAATCTGTGGCTGGAATTTTTCTGTAGGCCTTTTATTCATGAGTAGCAACAGGTTGCTCCTCCTGCCTCCCCCCAGAGAGGAAGCACTGCGCGGAGCAGAGCATCCACGCTCCTGGTTTGCTGCCTGCTGAAGGGCTGGGAGCCAGCGTGGGCAGCATGGGCAGGAGCCTGCAGCAAGGGCTCTGTTAGGGTCTGTGCTCAGACTTCCTTCAGGAGCAGCCAGGGAAGAGATCAAGCCCACATACTGCCACCACTGTGTCAGCAGCAATAGAAGCAATCTCCTAATTACCTAAGCCAGAAGTTGCTTTTTTCCTCCTAATATGCATTCCATATGGCACAGGAACTGAAGGCATATAAACAATGGAGCTAAGGAGATTTTTAAAAGAGATTATTATATTAAAAGATTTAGAAATATGCTGTTGATGCAAAAACGTACATCTGGAAACTGAAGCAGTTCTCTGTATCTGCCTCATCGAGATGTGCGATACCTGAGCTGTAAAGCAGCAGTGGAGGGCAGGCGGCAGCATCAATGGGTCAGTCTGGGTTCAGGTTTACAGCTGCTTGCATTTCACCAAACGCACTTTGATCCATTGCCTCCCCCCATGACTGATAAATCAGCGTGCGATAACGACTGCGGTGGCTTTCCCATAACTTCCACATTCAAGGTTTCGCCGCGGCATTAAATCACCGATCCATGCCATGACCTCCAGAGCCGGCCTCACAGCACCATGCCCGAGGCACGGGAGCAGTGCCACGCCTGGGAGGGTTCCAGCATTTCTGGTTTCCGCTTGCTCAGACCCTTTCCCTCTCGCTGGCAGCATGAAGATATGGTGCTAACGCCTTCAAGCAGAGACCCTGCCAAACCCTGTCAGCTGCATTTGTTTCATTGCTCCTCTAAAACCCATCTCCCCCAAGCTCACCCCTCTGGTGGGGCACCCATCGCCTGCAGCCCCAGGCTCTGCCGCCCGCACCAAGGGGAGCCAGCCCTGCGCTGCCCACGGGTGCATCCCGCGGCGGGGAGCCCCGCTCGGGGCCCCAGGGCAGCGGCAATGCACTAGGACGGAGCCAGGAGATGGCTCTTGGCAAGAGCGTTCCTCCTGCAGAAGACACTCAGAGGCGTGCAACCAGAGACCGATGATTTACACCCTGAATTATGCCTACTGCACACGCTTCCTTAATGTATGGAAATGTCACATTGCCTTAACTATTGAGCTGAACTTCTGTCCTCCAATCAATGTCCAATTTCCTTCCAAGGATAAAGCTGTACATTATTTTTGGCTGACCAATTCAGCTCAGGGCACTCTAATTTTTCCCCATGCACTCAGAGGACAAATGCTTCACCGTGACTGCCTCAGAGCAATGACAGAACAAGCACATTTCTAATGACTGGCACAGTCCGCACAAAATATATTAAATATATTAACTGTGGCACTTGCTTGGTCTCAGGAGATGCTCTCAGAGCTGCTCGTGTGCTTTGACTCCACTCCCCCAGCGCCTTTCTGGGAGAGGGCGGCTCATTGCTCTCCTTTTCTGCTTGGAAAATTCCCTGTCCCTGAAAGTGCGGCGGGCTGGAGGTCACCAACATTTGCAGGCAGCTCGTCTTCGTGCCCGTCCGCACGCTGCCCTGACGCACGCCATGGGAAGGAGGCGAGGGCAGATGGCGCGCAGCCCGGCGGGCACAGCCGCCCGGCCGAGGATCCGCGAGGCAAGCACAGCGCTGAGCCAACACGCACGGAGATGGGGCAGAGCGGGGAACGCACCCAGGATGGCATGGCCAAATGTTCTGCTGGCTTAATAATATCTGTATTTGCAACAGGCCAGATGCTTAAAGCCTGGACCCGTGGGGGCTTTCCCACCGCCCTGCCCGCCTAGGTGCTCCCAGCATCGCAGCTGGAAACGGGGCCGGCTCCAGCCGACAGAGTGGCCACCTACTAGCAAGCATACCCAGCTACTGTGCTGGAGGCGATTCCCAGGGCTTGTTCTCAAAGCACACGTGGCCTGGAATTTTATTATATTTTCAATTAAAAAAAAAAAAAAAAGTGCTGCAAGATAACACCCTGAGCGGCATCTGCCACGTGGGCTGCTGCTGCTGGGAAGATGGGAAAATTGCCCTTTGTTCTACAAAAATAAATCTGAGGGAAAGCCCTTTATAAGCAGGCAGTGTTCTCTGGGGGCTGCCAAGGACTTCACAGGCATCACCATGAATAACAGTTTATCTGCAGAGTTTCATTCAAAATGAAGCCTCAGACATGGCCTAAAATTATGGGGACACTGTGAAAATGGCTTTATAAACTATTGCTTTTTCTCTATGAGCAGCAGCAAAGTACAAGCCAGACAAAAGCCAGCCGAGACTCTAAATGTAATAAATAAGTCAGTGGAGCTGATAAAAATAAAGGATGAAATATAATTCAGCCACTCGGTGACAGATCCCATCTTAGCTTTGATATAGGGTCTGTTGAAACTGTCATTGCTTCAGGAAATTAAAGAATGAGCCCATTAGTAGGGATATTTAAAGATGTTCATATTAAGATTATGACTTCCCAGACAGCCCGTGCAGGGAACACGCACTGTTCCACAGCCGTTCCTCACGGCCCCGCTTCGGTCCCGGCCCCGCCGGGGTCCCCGGCCGCGCTGGTGCAGGACGCGGGGCGGCAGAGAAAACGCCCTTGGTGGCTGCCACCCTCGGCGGGGCGGCGAGCGGGACCCAGCCCCGGCCGAGGCACCCCCGGGCTCTTCCCACCGACCAAGGCAGACGGCCCGAGCGCCCAGGAGCTGGGAAAGCTCAACTTCTGGGTTGCCATGGCAATAGGAGCAATTGGCTCAGCCCTAGAGAGAAGGTGCCGCGCGGGCCGCCCGGTGCCGCCGGGGGAGCCGCGGCCGCTGCCGCGTGCGGTGCCTCAGCCCCGCAGCGCGGCCTCGCTCGAGCAGGGCTGGGGCTGCGCCCCGAGACCCAGCACCCCCCGAGGAGCAGTCGCTGCCCTTTTCCTCTACGTTCAGCTACCAAAGCTAACACCTCTGCTGGCAACAATGAAGCAAAGCACGTAATAAAAACAAATAAACAGACGGCTGCGAAGTGTGAAGGGAGAGAAAAGCAGCTGAAGAGGAGGTTACGGGGAGCGGGCGCAGCCTGGGAGGGGGCTGGTGCACGCAGGTGGCTCAAGGACAAGGGGATGCTGGAAAAAAAAACAGTGGTATAGAAAGGTTAAGATCTCCAGTCCTGGCATGTTGAAAAACTGATGGATAATTGTAATTAGCTTTCAGAATTTTTAATTATAGAAGGGGTATAAATAATCACAAAGCACAGCTTCACTAATGAGAGTCCTTGTGCTAAGAAACACAGAGATGCATTTGTTAGGGAGACTTTGAAAGCTCTGCTGTTAATTAGGTGTCTCACAGCCAGCAGGGTTTCAGGAGAAGGAGAAACATGTATACATTTAAATCAGGCTCATTGTGAGAGGTATCCAACATCAATTATGGGATAGCAGGGTGCTAAAATGAATGCACCTTGTAATTAGCAAGTGGATCAGAAAGGCAGAGAACAGCCTTTGCTTTCTCTTCGGGTGCCGTTCGCAGGTATTTAGCTCTGGTCAAGACCTGGCCAAGGAGAGCTGAGCTGCCTTCCACCGAGCATCCAAGGGGGGGGGCGGCGGCGGCGGCTCCTGGGCAGAGCAGGGCTAGGCTGGGGTTGGGCAGAGCAGCCCCAGGGTACTGCCCAGTGCTGCTGCTTTTATTGGCAGGCAAGCAGAGGGGGAGGGAGAAGCCTTGATTAGTTTAATTAAGTGTGGGAAGTGAGAATTGTAGCTCCTGCTGCATGGGAACCAGGAGAGAGCCTGGGTTGTCTGCTCCCCATCCCTAAAACTGAGCGTGGGCACCTGTGTATACTGCTGGCCGTGCTCTGCTCCATACCCGTGTGGGCTCGAGTGAAGTCCAGCCTCCTCTGGTTCCATCATAGGCAGAGTTGTAATAAAAGAGAACAAATTAAAATAGTAGTTAAATAGAGAAAATGAGGAATTTTTCTTCCCCTGCTTTTTTTTCCCCACCTTTATTGGGACAGATGTGAAAGCCTGAACTCTAGCCAGGTGATGCTGCACTCATGGAAATGCTGGGGAGAGACAGAATTATCAATAGTTTAGCCAAGCTTTGGATGTGCCTCCCTTTGAATTTTGAGCTGCTTCCTGAGCCAGCACTTCTCTTTCTGGAACTGCAAAATGGCTAGACAAAAAGAGAGCAGCTTGGTATGTCTGCTGCTAGTGGTTAGTTTATGTTTTCTTGCTGGTTATAAACAAACAGAACAGGAGATGACAAAGACTAGAGAAATACTTTTTAAAGCCCGTGTCTGCTTGGTTTTTGCTGCCTGTGAGTGTGCCCACTCGAGGCAGTGGCAGTGCCCGGTGCGCTGGTGCCAGCCTGCGCGTCCTCCGGCTGCACGGCCCCAGCTCCAGCAGCGATGAAGCTCACAAGCCAGCAGTGACCTCTGCTTTGGCCCCTGCAAAGGCCCACAAGTCCGATTTTTACTGTCTTTCCTTAGATTTTCCTTTTTAGACGATGAATTGTAAGCCTTGCCACAGGAGTTTATGCAAGCAATTATGTTTAGCCCGTATTTGGCTAAATCTAAGGAAGCAACAATACACAGCTCAGCATTTTCTTCCCTAATGAATAATGAATATTAATTTGGCTGTCAGCAGAGAACCTCTGCTCATTGCATAAGATCTGATTTCCCTGTTAAAACCCGGGGAGGGAATAGTGTTTCACCAGAGAGTATGGCAGTATGGGGAAGCCTGCGTCTCCTCCTGTGCATACCTGCGCAGGAGAGAGCAGATGCAGCTTTCTGCAATCCCGACACATGCCTGCACTACGTCTAGCAGTAATTCAGGGAAGTGCTGAGGTTTTGCCTGGATTTGCACAGTTAGGGAACAACCAGCTGGTGCTCAGTTTGTGTGGCCTCTGCAGACAAGAGCTGATTTGGCTTTTAAGTGATTTTTCCCTGCATAGCGAGGCCCTGTGGAAAGCTCGCTCCCAGGACGCGGTCCCAGGGCTCCGTGCAGGATCTGCAGAATGGAGCCGGGGCAGCAAACAGCCCGATAGCCCATGCCTTTTCGGCAGCAGCCACGCCGAGCATTACTTGTTAAGGCTTCTCTAGCACTTTGTGTCTCACGCCGCAGGCAGCAGCGATAGCAGTAATCCTCAACTCATGCGCTCCAGAGAGGGAGCGCCTGATGTGGGAGAACTGCACACAGTTCTTTCACAGGTTGTTTTCCACCGCCTCAATAGTCCCACTGAATTTATGGTGCATCGCTACGTATCCCGGTTACTTTCTGCATCCCCCGTGTAACACCTGTCTGTACGTGTGTGCATGCAACACTGACGGGGATCTGACCCCCCCACACGCAGAGGATGTCCCCGCACCGCCTCCGCAGCCTCCTCGCAGTGCCTCCCGAGATGCCTGCTCAGCCCTCCATGGGAGATGAGGCCACCAGAGCTCCTTGGTTCTAATTTTTTTAATTGCTTCGCTTACTGCCTTCTTTTCCTTTTTTTTTTTTTTTTTTAACTACTTCGTTGCTTTGTTTTTATTACTTTTCTGTGTGACGTTGAGGTGGGTGTTGGGTAACCTTTGCAGTTTGATTTGCTGGCGCTCTGGCTCGGAGGAACGTGTACCTGTGACGAGCACATCCGAGGCTTTCTGTGGTCTGCAGTGTACAGAGGAACACAGCCCAGTACGAAACACCAGAACCATTTTTTTAGACAGGACATTGTTAGCGAGTGAGACACAGGCCAGAAAGCCAGGACTGTTCTCGGCAAAAGGCCGATATATATACACCTAGACCTCTGTTTTTACATATGGTACATTTATGCATGTTGTAGGCATTAAAATATAAATCGCCACAGACCATCTGCTACACCTATTGCCAGACAGAATTTACAGTGGCATAACAATGACAAATTATACAGAGAAATCACAAAAAGCTGCCTAATACTTCTTATGAAAGATTTTGAAAGTTACCTGCATCCAGCTGAAACACCTTTCCTAGCTGTAAATTATTTACCTGCACTTTCAGATTGGATACAGCTGGAATTAACATCTGTGGCCCATAGGAAGAAGATTTCAAAGCAACCAGAGCTGGAAAAACAAATCCTAAGTGTAGTGAGCCGTAAGCTTTAACTACAGCAAGATGGAGCCCTGAAGTATGGCAGGAAGGTAGTGAATTTTTTTGCATCAATACGCAGAACGATATTTCAGTGAAACTCGTAAATAGCTGGAAGGTATAAAACTGTTAGAGAGTAAACGTTCGTTGTACTGGAGAGCAAGTGGCACCACAGCATTTTAATTCTGCTCTTCCTTGAGAATAAGACTCCTGCTGCTGCTTTGAGCCGTTTCCTGTGCTGGGTGCGGCCACGCAGGCAGAAGGGATGAGCGTCCCGGGCCGGGCCGGTACCTGGGGATGTTCGGTGGGAAACTGCTGGGGCAGGGAGCCTTCACCGCTAGGCGAGCACGGAGCAGCCGATTTGTATTAACACTTCTACCAGGGATGTTCACATCTACTAAAGCTATTACATTAATGCTCAGGAATGATCGCAACCACCACAAAGCTTGTTATGCTCCATAAAAATTTAATGGAAAATGAAATGTGCTGTTGTGTGTAAATCAATATTGTTATTCTCTTTTGGCAAACTATGAAATATATCGTTTTCATAATAAAAAACGTAATGGCAACATAGTGGTATTGAATAGAGAAGAAGGAAACCAAGGGATGGAAAGGAATACGTGAAACTCCCGCTGCGGCTGTGTCCCCCTCTCTGTTCCTGTTACCCGTATGTCACACCAGCTTCATCTGACGAGGCTTACGACAATGTCCAGATCTCCAGAAAGAGCAGAGAGGTCTTCACTGCCGGCCAAAGTGTCAGTTCTCCAGCTGTGCCGCGGTGCCGGTGCCAGCCGGTCGCGTCACTGCCACACTGGGGATGGCACTGATCCTGCTGTGGCCACCGCTCATCCGCCCAGCCCCGTCCCCGCCGTCAGCCACCTCTGCAGCAGCTCCAGGAATCACGCCTGGGTGGGCTGGAGGGTGGCGAGGACATTGCTCTTTTTCTCTCTGCTGTCATGTTTCTGTCGCCGTTATGAATTACTCGGGAAGCGTGCAGTATAAACACAACTTGTGACCGTTTATCTCAGGCAGGAGGGAAACGACCCTCTTCCCCATGCTTCATAGCCGTGTGAGAAGCAGTATAAGCGGCGCAATGTGGGAATCGGGCAAGCGGATGCCGATCTTCCAAGAAGCCAAGAGCAATTGTAGCATTTTAGGCAGACACAGCTGCAGCAAATCCTCTGGTGGAGACCTGTGCCGCTGACTGTGAATTACCAGGGCAACGTTTCATCTCACAATTCACACTTCTTACATTTTAATTCCTTCTAGTGTCTTCTCTTCAGGCAACTGCCGGTGGCTCATGGAAGCTGCAGGACCTTGCACAGCAGCTCCGGACCCCTCAGAGCGCTGGCGGCCCTCCTGAGCGATGCTCGTGCCACAGCTCCTGCTGGGCCATGGTGCGGAGCCGCGTGGACCTGCTCCGACAGGCTGCGATCGTTGCATCCCACAGCCCGGCTGCGGTCTGAGAAGCACAAGCTGCTTGTAATGAGCCCAAACGCACCACGGCTCCAGCAGCTGTACCAGCCACACGCTGAGCTCTAAAAATACCGGTGTGTGGCTTCCCCTCTCTGCCTCTTTCTTCTTGTGTTTCTGAGTGAAACATCAAAGCATAGCCCTGGAGAAAGAGCCGAGGTCTTCAGCTTTACAGGCGTGCATTAATCTGCCATTTGATGGTCATTTTTAGCAGTGTAGGAAACACTGCGCTGCTGCCGCTGCGGGAACACCGGGGCCGGGGGCTGCTGCCACCAGCCCCGTCCTGGCCACCAGCAGCGGGGGCTCGGGGGGCTCGCAGGGTGACCCCGGCTGCAGCCCGCTGCTGGCACAGCTGTGCTGCTCTACGCTGCTCGCAGCAAAGCCTGGCCCTGGAACCGCGCTCGTCTCTTTCTAACTTTAACCCGCCCGGGGGCTGCAGCGACGCGGGGTTTGCGCGCAACGTGAAGGAAAACGCGCGGCTCCTCTGGGGCAGGCGCGAGGGTGAGTCTGCGCCGGTGGGCGCCGGGGGAGCGGGACCCACGGCTGCCCCTCGCCGCAGGGGTGACGGCCAGGCTGGCTCTTCCGAGCACGCTGCTCGCTGAAAGCCCTTTGCAGAGGAGGGAACACAACCATTCCCGGTTGTTGCTCTCAGCAGCCCCGATGGCACGTGTGTGGTTTCGTGGTGTTGCGCTCAAGCACCACCAACCTGTGTCAGATCCTGTGCCAAAGGCTCATAAAACAGCCTCAAAGCAACGGGGATCGTGTCCATCCCTTTCAACAGTGTAGAGGGACCGAGGCTGGTGCTGCATTCTTTTCACGGACGCACGAAGCCCGTAAGAGGAACAGAGGAGCACACTGAAACAAAAGTGCTGGAAGGAGACTGGAGAAAGTGTCAGGTTCCCTTTGAAAGCAGACACAAAACGCTGAATTTGGCAAAAGGAAGCGACTCCAGCACCTCTGTCAGTGCAGTCTCAGGGAGACCCTGGGCTGGCGGTGCAGGGCAGGGGACAGCGGGCGCCCAGGGTGCTCCCGGGGGAAGGCGCGTGCGCAGCTCGGCACCGTCACGGCTCCCTCCTTTTCCCATGTTGTCCTTCGCGTCTCAGAGACAATAGGATATTCTTGCCTATGCAAATACAATATGCATATACAATTCAAATAAAATCATAGCAAATAGAATCTGCAGCATTAGAGATAAAAATGGTAATGAGTTTTAATAGTTCACTTTGATTTCCTCCACTGAAATCACCTCTGGGAGGCTGATACCGTACCAGGGAGATGCCGGATCCCCGCTCGCACATCAGACAGCTGCACAGCTCGCGGGGGGCGAGGAGCGGGAACGCCACGCTGCCGCCGCCGCTGCAGAGCATCTCGGCTGGGATGAGCGTGGAGAGCGGTGAGAGGCAGCTGCGCAATTAGACTGGTTATTGATCCTTAATATGCTTTTAATCGATAATGTGGGCAAAGCTGAGAGCTGAATTGATGCTACAGGGGTATGAAGTATCCATAAAATTGTCATCTAAGTATTCTAGGAAGGTGAGCTTCTGGTCTGCTACTGGTGAGCTGAGCAGAGACATAGCTGGCTAGAAAAGAGCATGATCTGACATGCTATTTCATTCATTAAGTGCATGTGTTACTGCCAGATGCCTGTACTTACACACAGCTCCAGCTCTGCTCCTGGTCCTTTCATCAAAGGCCTGCATTCAACCTCGTCACGCGTGTATACACACACAATCATCTTAAAGCAGAAATTCAGACTCATAATCTTCTATTTCCTAAAAGCAAAGTGTGATTGAATTTGTGACTGATACTCATGATAACTGGTAAATTAACAATCTTACTCCAGATGTGTGTGATTAGCCACTGTACTAGACAAGCATGGAACAAATCACTGAACCACAAGTCGATCACCTCTGCAAGCCTGCAGTTACCAAGCACCCAGGAACCTGATCACATAATTGTGAAGTAAAATCCTATAATTCCAACAAACGCTTTGTGGTTATGCAGACAAGCCTCCTTTTACAGCAGCCCTCTTCACCCTCTTCACTCAGAAAAACAAAGCTATATTTCCGAGGTAGGGCAATGACAGGAAGAGAGTTTGACTTGACTCGGCTTCAGTCGTATCTACGTAACCTGTGCTGGCCCCTGAGGATGGAGGGTTTGGAAAGTAATAAATGTTTTCATTAGTGTCATTACTGCTTTTAATGCCATGCTAATGAGTAGGAGAGTGTGGCGGTGCCACCAAGAAACCATCCATGTTTCAACGTGCTCTTCCAATTCAAGGCGCTGGGGCAAGCACCTGGCTTCCCCGATGCCTCCAGAGAGCTCTCTGGTCGTTTCCCTCCTTTGCATTGCACCCCCCTTTCCTCTTTTGTCTTTTTCCTTTTGCCTTGTCAAGGAGCAACATCTGATGCCATTTCCGAAACAAAGCAGCTCTGGCGTGGACCCAGGGGCTGAGCACGGCACTGAGCTGAGTCTGCTCGGGGCTGACCTCGGCACCTCGCCGTGCTCGTGAGCAGACATGTGGGTCAAATAGCAGGAGGAAATCTTGAATTTTTTTTTTGCTCAGGGAACTCAAGGGCGAAATTTGAACATCAGAGGAAAGGAGAAGTATTCCTGGGCTGATTTGTGAACATCTTGTTGAGATGTCTAGGATCAGATCTGAAAATATTTTAGCGATGCAGAGTGATTCAGAGAGTCATCTGGGTTATCCACCCCTCGCTGGGGCTGTGATTGAAATGTTTGTGGCTGAATATCATCCGGGAAGAGCAGAGCCGTCACACCCAGCGTACAAACTGTCATGTTTATATCCCAGGATCTCCTCAGCCTCGTAGCAAGGCTGAAAGGAGCATTCGTCATTTTCATACATGCTCTCCCGGCTTTCTCACTCGGCGGCGTTGCCGGCTCCAACCCGTGACACCGAAGGCTTGCCGGGGAGACGGCCCCGGCTCCCCAGCCTGCCCGCAGCGCTCGGCAGGGGCGAGAGATGCTCCCGTGAAACTCCCGCGGCGCGGGAGGAGCTGGCCCCAGGCCCCACCGAGCGGGCTTGGCTCCCGCAGGAAGGAAGGGCACCAGCAACGCTACGCGCGGGGCCGACTTCCCAGCCGCCGGGGGCTGCTCGCCCCAGCCTGTGCCGGACGCAGCCCAGCAGGGCCCCGCACGCTGCGCACGAGCAGCCTCCCCTCCGCCCTCTGCCAGCACCTTTCCCGGCGGGTGCCGTTGGCTTCCTCGCTGTCAGCGCGCTCAGACGAAAGCGCCTTGTTTTTCCCTCCCCGACTAGCCAGCTGCCCAAAGACAAACTGTCCTCCCTTGGGGTGCACATTATAAATGCTTAAGCAAATTAGCCGTAAATAGAAAATGTAACATATGGGTCTGTAGATAATGTTTCATTATAAATTATCATATTCTCCAGGGAGATACGCCTCTTCCCTTCACACCAAAGACTTCGTGTTTCTTCTTCTGTGCAGATTGCAAGTTTCTTCTTCTCTCTTTTTTTTTTTTCTTCCTTTTCTTGTAACTGTTTCTGACAACGCTTGGACTCGGTAGTTGATTTCCTGGGTGCGGAAATTGGGATATGAAACTCACTTCTACTGCAAATCCTCTCGGATTTAATACTCTCTCATTAAAAAAAGAAAAGAAGTTAATGCAGTTCTGATGAAAGGTGTCTGAAAGAAAGCGCTGAAGATTAAATGTTGCTGTTTATCCACTGAACAGTTAAACCAAGGACAACAAGGCTGTTCCCCCATGAGCACCCGTGCGCTGCCGCAGGACGGCCGCTCCCTGCGCTGGCAGAGCTCGGCGCTGAGCAGCAAGGCAGGAATCTGTTCATATTTCTTGACTAGATTTAAATGAACCACTTTCCAGATCAAGAGTGCCCATGAATTATTCCCTCTGTATAGCTGATTTCTGAAGTTCCCTTCTTCTGCTTGGGCTGAAACATTCAAGATCACCCACCTCAGAGCACTGCCCTGAGCACGCACCTGCCATCCTGGTGCCCTTTAGGCACCACAGACCGCAGCAAGCTCAGCCGAGCCCGCCCCCTCAAAAATATTTGAAAATTGTTATTATTCATCTGTCTACAGAGTCTTCGAAAGAACAAACTCCCTAGACAGTTAGACTGTATGAAACTCGTCTTCTACACATTGAAAATTAACTTTGTTGACTTATTTTTTTTTAAACATAGTTCTGTGGGTTTGTTCCCACGTTGATCTGAACCAAGTTCTCTGTGACCACTGGCAACTTGGCAGGCTTCGGCTTGTGATGGGGAGGCACTTCTCTGCTTGCAGAGATCTTCCTGGGCTGATAATTCACTGGGCTGTAGATCACACGCAGACGTCAGCAGAAAGCAGATCTTTTTCAGAAAAAACTAGAGTATATGTAGACAGACTGTACAGTCGGAAGTTACAACGTAGCGAGCAGCTTCCTACCACACATGTACACATGCCTATGTACGTGTCTCCATACAAGAGAAATTGAACTAATTTGAACCACTCCAAATGAGATTATTATAGACTGAGAAATTTACCTGCCTTAATTGGAAAAATCTTGGCACTTGCACCCTGAAGCTAATTGATGTCATCAAAGCACTGAATGAGCCCTGATTTTGGTAGTTAAAGTCACACCTGGCATCTCTGCCTCTCAGTAATAACGAAGACTTAGGGGAAAGAAAATATATAAAGTAACATCTGTTGCAATGCAAATATTTGGGAGAATTGTGGCTGCTCATACCAGAGACACTGCCTAGCCCCATTGTACATGTAAAACCAGTTGTGTTTTGCCAGCACTGTCCTCGGAGTACCAGCGGGATGCGAAGCACTTGCAGCAAGCGTGACCAAAGGATGCTCCGGGAGCCTGTAGCTGTTGCAAACCCTTTTCTGCACAAGGCCTGATGAGCCCCAAGAGAATCCAAGCGATGCACCCAAACGTAGGTAGCTTTGCTGTCTTTTGTTAAATGCCCCTGGAGCGCTCAGTGTGGGACCCGCTGCCATGTGGAGCTGCAGCCACCAGCACAGGGAGGGACGGAGCTGCATCCACGGGAAGGCAGGGATGATCTAAATCCTTCCCCGTACCAAAATACATCTTGCAGTGAGGGATGCTGCCACGCAGGGAGCTTGCGAGACGCTTTACCCCATTACCCCATCCTCTGTTCCCAGGAGAACGCCGCGCATTGGGAAGGAGGATTTGCAGTGGCTTTCTCGGCAGAGCTGAAGGGTTTAGAGAAGATCCTGTTACACTGCGGGACAGGTGACTTAACTGGGTCAGATGGCTTTGCTCTGAAAAGGCTTAAACTAAGTATTAGCTTCCTTAGCAAGTTTTCTGGCAAACTTCAAAAACAGAAGAAAAAAATCTTCAGATGTAGCTAGAATTTCGTTCTCGATGCAACTTGGAGGAGATGGCCTTTGGGTGCAGGGCTCCAGCCTTGCTCCTGGCACGATGCTCTGAGCTCACGCTGCTTCTCTGCAGCACTGCCCCTCCCTCCAGGCTTTTGTGCTGTCCTGGCCTCTCGTGTGGACCTCTGCAGTGGCAGTGACAGTGGTGGGGCCAGTGTCCCCATCACTGGGTTTCACCTGTGTGCAGCTTTGAGAACCCGAGCCGGCCGCAGGCTTGCCCCTTGCTGGGAGGTGTCGGCAGCCACATCTCACAAGGCTCGAGGAAACTTTCTGCCTCTCCTCCGCTGTGGCGAGCCCAGACGTGGAGCTGAGCTGCCCCTTCTGCATTCCAGGCTGGAGACGAGTATTAAGCAAATCAGCTTAGTCACTTAAAATAAATAACAATCAAGACTTATCCTTGCAATTCGCAGAGCTTTGGTTTATTGATCTAGTCAAAAAATAATTATAGCCCTAAGGTCTTGCAGGAGGAAAAAAAAAGGAAAACAAGGAAAAGGATCAGAAAAGGCAGGATGGCAGTTATGTGTGGTGGGATGGCAGCCGCTCCTGTTTGCAGGGAGGATGCAGCTCTGCAGCCGAGTGCCCTGCGCTCAGCTCATCCCCAGGTTGGGGGACATCGGTGTCTGGAGCAGCTCCAGCATCCCCTCCCCTCGGGGTGCGGGAGGAAAGCCCATTCTTGCTGCCTGCGTCAGATGAAGGCAGACAGGGCCTGGTCTGTGGTCCCACCGAGGACTGAAATGCATCCTTTCCTTGGCGTGGCGGGCAGAAAGATGGGAAAGCCCCAGAAACGAGGTCTCCACCAGCCCTGGCAGCCAGGGCCAGCTCCCTGCAGGCGGAGTGAGCCGCGGTGCACCCGTGATTTGGCATCCTCCTCTTCTCCTCCCCAACCTGTTGCTTTTATAGCCTTGTACTTTGTTACTTTTTAATCCATGGTTAATCTTTCAAGCTGTGGCACGAAGTGCTCAGGATAATGAGATGAGCAGATGCAAAGGCAATCTTGAGCTTGGAGCAGCGCAAGCCATCAGCCAGCAAACCCTCCAAACCGGCCGCCTTCCTGATGATTTCGGAGACTTAAAACCATGGGGAATAAGTGATGGAGGCGATGCTGTTCGGAGGTGTCGGCTCTCCTCCAAGGCTGTGATGGGCCCCGGGGTGGCAGTGAGGACGGAGCCGGCCCCTGCCCTGCCCCAGGGCATACGGAGCTGCTCCGCTCCCGTGGGGACGTGGGGCCAGTGCTGCCCTGCCCCAGCCAGGGCACGGGGCTCCTGGGGGCCCTGTGCACCCAGGCAGGATTTCAGCCATGCAGGAGAAAAGGCAAAAACCATCCACCGCAAGTGTGGTGATGAATTATTCATCCCGCTCCAGCCAACATTAGCATTCAGAGTGCTGGCTTAATATTAAACAAACGCTACAGATGTGGCAGAGCACGGAGCCCACTCGCTCTGCCTTTGGAGCCCAAATACGGCAGCATATCTGCAGCGCTAATGAACTGCTCTGAGTGTAAATACTGCATACATCCAGGAGAGAAGCGCGTGTATATACTGCACTTCTATGCAAAGCAAACATATTATGCCATTTCTTCAGGCCTTTCATTCCACATGTCATTTTTTCTATATAAGTATAGGTTTACATGAGAGGTAATTATCATCCTTTCAAAGCTCTTAGTTCAGAGTAAAATGAGATGGAGTATTATATTTGTAATATAATAGTAAATAAAATGGGCTGTAATAACCCCCAATTAGCACATTAAAATATGATGAAGACTTGTTCAATCATTACAGTGTAAACAAAACCTTCAGGAACACCTTATATTGACAAGACAGCACCAGTTGTTTCCCTTTAAGAGCAAAGAAAAATCTAATTTTTAAACTCAGTTATGCTTTATAATTGTGTTCACACTGAACCAGTCATTAGAGGTGCCACAGTTTCTCTGCTAGCCACAAGCAATGCCCCCTCAGCCTTCTTCCGACAGCCACAGGGTACCCAAACAAAACAGGGTGTCCCCTTCCCGCGGCACAGCTGCGGCGAGATGCTCTGGCACCAGGCTGCCATCCCCGGCACAGCAGGGCGATGCTCGCCTGGCTGCAGCGAGCACTGGGCATCTCCCAAGAAGCTGAAACGGGGTCTGTGCAAGCAGGCTAGTTCCACGTGCTGAAACAACGCTGGGCTGGGTCAGCTCTCGTCCTGCACTGGCACAGGCGGAGCGGGGAGAGGAGACCCCGAGGAGGGGGCAGAGATCACACCTCCCTCCCCGAGCTTTGTAGTCGTGGATTTTGATCCTGATCTATTACTTTTCTGGACTGGAAGTTCAAAACAGGCCACATGCAGGAGTGCTGTCCCGCTGCGCTTGCCCTTTTCCCCAGGAGGAAGGAAGAAAGCCTTTTGATGCAGATTGAAGGAGGGTGGCAAGCTCTCGGCAGCACAGGCGATGGAGCTGTGTTTCAGCCATCTCCTTCACCTGGTGCGCGAGGCTGCGGCTACGGGAGAGACGATTTTATTTCATCTTCATTATGATGCAGAGAAAGGGGAGAAGCAGTGGCCCTGAGAAGCAAGTTCTGAAGCAGAGAGCAGGAGTCAGCTTCAACACAGCACCCATGTCACAGCATCGCAGCCAGAGGATTTGGGGGATCAGGACAGCTGAGAGGGATGGATGTCCAAGTGGACAATGAGTGCATTCAGTCACATTACATGACAAAAATCCCTCCCTGCTATGTAATAGCCTTAAAAACAGCTATTAGTTGGAGCTAGAAATGTTTCTTTCATGAAGATAAATTAATTATGAGTTATTCTGTTCCCTCTGCCGAAACATCTGGTGCTAGGCAAGCAAGGAGCCGGGACAGAAGCAGCCCAGGCTCTGCTCCCAGGCTCGAGGATGAGCATTGCCGGCTCTCAGCTGTGCTGGGGAAGAGCAGCAGGGGAAAAGGACTGGGGAGGATGACGACAAAGGACAAGGAAGATCATCAACCCATTTTTGCTCTAACAGGCTCTCAGACAGCTAAATGATGGCATCTTTCACAGACACTGGGGCAGGAGACAGCACAGGCTATCCAGTTTCTGCGGTCAAATCACCCAAACACCAACAAATTCTGCTGATATTTACGGACAGAACAGAGCCGTGGTACCTGGCAGCCGGAGCCCGGTGGTGCGGTGCCACGGGGCAGCAGGCTCGCAGGGTGCCTGCTTTTGTTGCTTTGAACGGGGAGGCTCCGGGGCGCGTGCCCTGCAAACGCCATCGGCAGGAGCAGGGCTGCCGGAGACACCGAGCCTTCTGTGCACCCGTGTAAAGCAAACAGGAACAGGCCTTTCCCAAAGCCATGACTGCAATTCCCAGGAGAGACTCATTTCTAAGTGATCTTGTTAGACATTGTTAGAAATTGATATATTTGCATAGCATGAATGTTAAAACTCAGAAAGAACTCAAATGCCAATTAGAACCACTGAGTTTTTTCCCCTAATTAATCAGTCATAAAAGAACAGCTCCAGGTGTTTTTTCTGACTAAACATCAGCAGAAGTCTATCATTATTAATCTTGATGACCCAAGTGTCATCAGCATATGCAGATTTTTTCAAGGTGATAGAAGCATGGAGACGATATAAGCCTTGCCGCAGTGGTGCGCCTGATAAGGACCGCTCCCAGGTTCCGGGGACTGCAGTTGGGGTAATACAGACTTGGAAAAACAGCACCTACAGCAATCAGAAAAGCCAACAAACAGGCTTTAATTCCTCATCATCAATTTAAAATTACACTTTTTCCTTCTTTCCTATTCTAGACTCCACAACAGGCCAGGAAAAAAAGATGAAACTATTTTGCTAAGAATGCACCTCTATCAAAAGGAAATTAATAATTTTACCAAAGTCATGCTTTTCGGTGCTAATCTAGCCCAGCCACCTGCCTAGGGACCTCCTTGTTAAGGTGCACAATATGCATGCTGCAGCTGCGATCATGTGTGTGGGACTGTGCATCGCAGGGACAAACGCTGACATTTAGAGATTTAGGCAGATGCGATGCCTTGTTCGAGGTATGCCACCTGCTCCTGGGACCTTATACTCTGCATACAATCAGCAACAAAAACTGGATTTTCTTAGAAAACAGCAAGAAAGTGATGAGTCGAGCAAGAAGGGACCCATCCCCACACCGGAAAAAGTGCACTTGCTGGGAAACGTCCATGCTAATGCTCGGAGGCAAGAAATACTGCGCTTGGGTGAGAGGGGTCAACACCTGGAAAGCAAACGGCATAGCAACCAGAAATAAAGTGCGCGTGCCGCGGGCAGGCAGGTTGCAGTAACGTCAGCAGGGCAGGAGGGCACGCGCTGATCCGCGCTTCCCATTTCCCAGGAAGCTGCTCGCACAAAGCCCTCGGCTCCCCAGGTCCGCTGGCCGCGGGCAGGGACCCCGGGCAGCAGCCGCCGGCAGGAGGGGAGCGGAGGCTCAGCCCTCGCTGGCCCCCGCACCCAGAGACGGGGCGTGCACGGGATCGGTTCTAATTAGCAGCACCCAACTCAGGCGTCCTACTGCAACTGGTGGTTTAAAAACACCAAAAAAACACTAAAAATATCTTCCCTAGGGAGACGCACAGATAGCATTTAAACTAATAAAGAGAGAGAAGATGAAGAAAACCGTCCTTCGACTTAAAAGGTAGTGTTTCAGATATGCAGATTTTTAACACATTTTTGAAATCCTCTAATAAAAATACTGTTAAATATTAATTATATTGCTATTTATAAATGTATACATAATTAATAGGAATAATTAATGTAGCAAGCATTGGTTAAGAACTTTCTTCTAAATATTTGAATAATGAAATATAATTACGTTTTGATGTGAAAATGTCAGAAACATACTGAAGTGTTTTTACATTATTTAAACCAGAAAAACTTGCTGGGAAATACCAGCACAAGGAAACAGGCCGCTTCACACTACTCCACTTAACTTCCAGAGTTTTTGTGCACTCTGCCACTTTAATAAGGCAAATGCTGTGGGAAGCAGTAGCTGTTGATACAACGCGCTGCGCTCGATCATTATGTTGGACTACGAGCACCGTTGTGATCCAGCCCAAGGCTCGTTGAGCTGAATGAACGCTGAGCGGAGCTCTGCGTGTGCTGGCTTTGCAGGCTCCTGGGGCAGGCACCGCGTGCTCCCACGGGCTCGGCAGCCCCAGGGATGCCCGGCCACGCTCCCACCTTCCCAGCCCCAGCGGCTGGCTTAAGCCTGGGGAATGCGTCTGGGGAAGTGCTGGTTAAAAGCCTGAGCAGATGCAGGGCTGTGTTTATTACAGATCAAGTTTATTGTCCCTCTTCCCTTTGCTTTAATCACAGATTGCAGGGCAGCAGCGGAGGGGTTGCTGAGCAGCATGCGGTGTGTGCAAGTGCTGTTAGGCAAGCCAGGGGCCAGCACAGCTCGGTAGAGATCACGGAAAACCTTCCTGCTCCGCATCCATGGTGGATTTCAGCCCCTCTCGTGCCTTGCAGCTGAGGACAGGACGGCGCAGGCAGGCGGTGCTGGTCCTCACCCACATCCCCTGCCCCGAGGAAGTCCTGGCCAAAACCTCCGCCCAGGCAGCTCCTTCCGTCACCACGAGGCCCCTGCTTAAATCCTTAAACCACCTTTTTGGTTGTCTTCTCCCCCTTCATCTTAAGAGACAGGAACAACAGAATAACTTCATTCCTCCCAGTCTCCCTCATGGGAAAACTTCATGAGAAATCTTACGGCGATACTTAAAATACTTTCCTGCTTTGCTTTCCTTTGGTAAGAAGTCATGGAAAACGGATGCCAGGCTGCTCTGCTTCTTGAATTCGTGACCTCTGCTGCATTTGAAGTGAGAGCACTGTGACAGGAGCACAGACACATGCTCCAATTAATAATTAGACTGAGGAGAAACACAAGAGATGAAGGGAAGCGCTTCATTTGATCCCCCGGCTTCACGGAGCCTGCTGACTCTGAACAGGATTGCTTAGCCTCCCTGTTAGCATTTTTGGGAATCTTGGCAGATGCCAGACCTGCCATCCCACGTTGTGTCCCTGGGCACAGCTGCTTGAAGCACCCATTAACTGCACCATGCAAACAGAAAACTGCCATAGCCTTTCTGTATCAGTTTCAGAGGTTTTTGCGCAGAGAGCGATGCAAATCACACATTTTTCTTTCCAGAAGGGCACGGTACATGCTTTTGCACTTAGTCAAAGGGCATTTCTGCCTTAAAAGTGAGATTTGCTCCAAGGCAACGATGAATTCCGAGTAAGTTATTTCCAAATATTCTTCTTGTACCCAATTGCTTTGTCCTGAAAAATCCTCGCTGGCTGCTCTCCTGTTTGGTGTTTGCCAAGGGAAGTGGTCACGTACCGGCCGCTGTGGGACGAGGCTCCTCCAGGCTCCACACCAAAGCGGGTGCAGCCGGGTGCTGAGCAGCTGCTGCTGTTAGCGGAAATCCCACTTTCAACAAGCTGACCTCAGTCCTCGGGGCTGCTGTTCAGGGGGCGAGGAGCTGCCCGCAGCAGCAGGTCCTCAGGCAGCCCCTTCCCGCTGCTCTGCTCGCCCTGCAGCGGGTGCAGGAGCATCGTGAGCCCCGTGGGCGCAGGGCTGCCACCGCAGAACGCTAAAACATCCTTGAATGCTCAGATGCACCCAGGCACACAGAAGTTCCTCTTGTTTTGGGACATAATCTTAAAGGAACTAAAAGTCACTGTTACCCAGAGGCAGTCCCAGTGCTAATAATGGTCCCAAAACTCCCAGGGAGCCAGGCACGAGCGGGTCCCCAGGGCAAGGCCAAGGAAGCCAGCCGGCACCACCTGCGCATCGCCAGGAGAAGAGGCACAAGACCATGGGGATGATTCCTGAGCGAAACCCAGCCCATCCCTAGCTCAACACAGCGGGAAGGGCGGCTCAAAGCGCCGCAGGGCATCGGGGCTGGCTGCCGGAAGGTAGCACAGCACATCCATGGTCAAAGTGAATGCAAGAAAGTTGTTTCCTGTTTTGAAAGAAAAATGTTTTTTCTTGTTTTCCCTTCTGCATCCTTCTTAACAAATCCTTACAAGCATGCTGTCCTAAGGTTACCCGCTCATACATTGCGCATCCTATCTGCTGCAGGAGTGACCAGAAGAAAAAGTCTAGTTAATCCCAGAACATTAATTTCTTCCTTTTCTTGCAATTATTTGTAAATGAGGGCTACCTGCAGGGAAGTAGGTGCAGCCTCATTTTAAAGAGTGGTTTTTTTGTCCTTTAAAAACAACATGAAGTTACTCTCTATTCTGCCCAGGCTGGGACAAGCAGCCGAGGCAGGAGCAGGACGCGGCTGCGGCCATGCAGCGTCACAGCTGCAGCTCCCTCGCAGCAGCCCGGCCCCGCGGGGACTCGGCATCGGCCGGTGCCTCGGGCAGACCCCGCGCGTGCTGCGGGGCAAGCACTGTGCCCCGTGTCACCGCGCCCCATGTCACCGCGCGTCCGCAGCGAGGCGGCACGCAGCAGTCGGCTTGTCCAGCCATCTGTTAACGTCACAGAGCTTCAGCGTTGCACAATACCCGCTCGGCGGTGGTACGAAGGTGGTGTAAAACAAGGAATTTAGTAGGGCATGTGAAAGACATGTTATGAAATCAAATTTTTACCATAATGCAATCTTTATGCAGATCTCAGCAAGAGGCTGGGCCCACTCAGCCATCAGTCACTGTGAAAAATGAAACTTTCTGAAACTTTTACATGCTGAAGAAAGGCTTTCAGTTTGGTTTCCTAGTTTGCTTGCTTTTTTAATGCATAGCATGACTGATTATGCATAAAACCTAATGTTTCAAAGGTCTAACTTTCTGGAAGATGCATGGCATAGCTTCTCCACATTTTCTGAAAAGGGAAGTATATTTATTTACTGCACTTTAAGTGAAATATAGAATCTCAAAGCCAATTCCCTACAACAGCTCTTCTGTCCTAAGGCACTTATGAAGGATTGCTTCTGCTCAGCTAGTACTTCACCATATAAAAGAAAAAAAATGACCTTAAAATTCAGACATCTGTCTCTGGTGGGTTTTTCTTTTGTTCTCAGAAAGTCACAAAAGTCATGGACATAGACCTCCCTGACAGCATTTCCAGCTACCAGGCCCATGCAAAAAGAATTATTTGGGCTGTTCTGCTTTCACTGCCAGAAATATTTGGCTATGTCATTGCCTGAGCATCTGTGTCAGGGAGTCAAGAAATGCCCTTTGCAGCTCCGCATTCATCTACAAGGCCTATTCAAGAGCTCGTTGAAGTCAAAAGGAAGATTTTTCTCCCAACACCACTGTACATTGGATGCAGCCCAACAGCAGGATCTTGGCTGCACAAGGCTGGGGCTTCGCTGCCGGCACAAAGCACGGGCACTGCTGCACTCGCCTTGCAGGAGCTGCTCCGTGCACGTGGGATGCTGAGGAGCCCAGCTCAAGCAATGCATCCAGGGATGCCCCGGGAGCAGAGAGGAGACCCAAGCACCTGCCAGCAGCAACAACCGCTCACCATCCTTCTAATCCTCTCCTCTCTTCCTCAAGATACTACAGGCGATCAAAAACGTGTAATGAACGAGCAGTCAGCATTTGTGCTTGAGATTTATTTAAAGAGGTTAAAGCAAAACAGATCAAAACATCCTTTATTCTACAGCCATTTCCCAAAAGTAACACGTTAGCCCTAAGGTAAAAATCAATGTTCAAAGCCTGTACCAATTTTCAGAAAGATAAATGCTGTGTTTAATACTTTACAGCGATGATTGTTCAAGAAGCTGTCCTTGGTGTACATGAGATGGAACCAACGTTTCCCAATTAATGCCTGCGCTTTAGTAACAGCCCCTTGACTGGTGAATGGTTTGAGAGAGGCTTTAAAGAGAGAAAACACGCACCCGTGAGGACTCCACTTTAAAACGGTTTATGCTGATGGTTTTAAAGGACACTGCCACTTCTCACGGCAGCAGGGGCTGCACAGCCAGGCTCCCCGGGACAGACGCACGCAGGAGTGGGTCCAGCTCCCAGCTGAGCCGCCCCCGCAGGACACAGCCAAGCTCACGCTGCCGGCCCCGGCCCTGCATCCCCGCTTTGCTCCGGTACGGGATCCATCCGGCTCAGATGGAGTCACTGCCGACAGCAAGCGCGGGCCACGCTGGTGGCCTCCTCACCAGCACGCAGCTTTGGCTTTTAACGAAAAGACCTTTTTTGTCTGAAGCAACCTTCCAATATTTTTAAACGGCGATTGAAAGAAATCAGAGCTTGCAATGGAGCCAAAGTGTTCAGTTCATTCCCTGTTACACAACTCAAAGGCTTTTCATTTGGGTGCAATCAGAAACACACACAACACCCCTGACCTGCAGCCACCACGCAGGCAGGAGCTGCCCTGGTCTCGCGGTGCAGCAGCAGCCCCGCAGCACCCTGTGCTTCCTGCCGTGCCCCGGCACCCTCCCCTTGGTGGCACCGCTGCCCCTGCCCGCCCCAGTGAGAGGGGACAGCGCTATCCCAGCCCAGTGCTGCACTGCACCAGGTCCCACCCTGGGAACCAGGGCACCCGAGCAGGGAAGAGTTTCCCATCTCCAGTTTGAAAGGCCGCACAAACAGAATAAAAGCAGGATGAGTTCCACCCAGCACGCCTTCTGTCACGTTCCTATATAAAGAGAAGCAATTTAGCTTTGAATGTATCTCTGAAACTGTGAACACAGATATGGGATGCCATAATTAAAAAGCCTTTTGTTATCTACAGCACGCCTGCTGCTGAGGTGAGATGCACAATCGGTATCCCTGTATCAGCACAGCCCCAGGGCAACAGCAGATTGTGCTGTGCTTCAGGGTGCTCGTGTGCGATTTCTGGTGAAGAGGAAGATAAGACATCCAAACAAGGCTTCTTTTTAGCCTGCGGCAGTTTAATTACTTGTTGCTTAGATGTCTATTCAGAAAGACAAGGGGCATGGATTCTATTTTTCTTAGCAAATGCTCAAAGTCTGCCAACTCCTTATTTTCAGGCATTTCCTTTATTATGGCAGCATAACATGCCTGGGAAAAGGAGGAAGGGAAGTATACGAGTATCTGATATTTCCCATAAATTTTATCACAAGTCTGCCGGGCTTGGAGATGGATGGGGCCGCGGGAGGGCTGGGAGCGCTGCGGTGCGGCAGAGGCTGCCAGTCCCAGCTCCTCTGTGCCGCGGCCGGGCTCAGCTCTAGCTCCTCAGCAGCGTTTCTCCTCCTCCCGCTTTTTTTTTTTTATTCAGAAGAAAGGCTTCCAGGGAAACCCACGTTTTCTGAAAGGACTCACTGGAACAGTGTGAAACCACCCTGGGGGGCAGCTCTGCACAGGGCACTTTCCCGGGCACTGTCAAGCCCCTGGGACCACAGAGCCCCTGGCACGGGTACTGCTCGCATCCCCAGCACCACGAGAGCAGAGCCCTGCTCAGCCGCCCCGGCAGAGCTGCTCCCCTCTCCTGCACAGGCTTTCTCCCTTAAAACAGGGATTTGCAGTCGATCAAAATTGAACTAACAAACAATTCTCCTCTCAGCCTGAACACTCTGCCTAGTTAGCTATGCATTTTTCTCAGCTAAAAGGACTTCTTTCCCTTTCTTGATAGATCCCAGGTACGATAATTGTATTTGCCATGATAAAAAGTTAAATTGCATAAAATTAATATTGATTCAAATTAAACCATCTGTCTCCTTCCACTTTTCAGCTCCACAAATACAATTACTACTTCAGCTATTATAAACCAAATAAAATTATGAGTTTGAAGTGCAGCTTGTTTCTTGTCATTTCGTTTCCCCCTCTTTGCCACCTCTCCCTCCCAAGGGGGGACAACAGTGTCTGACCTGGCAGGGAGCACCCAGCACTCGCCTGGGCTCTTGGGGTCTTCCCGGGTGCCCCAGGGGGCTGAGCAGCAAGGAGGTACCCAGCAGACCCAGCTTCCCTCTGCACGCTTCAAAACCGGGTCTCTCCTGCTCGCCTCTTTCTTTTTACAGCCTTCTCGTGGCGATAATTGGAAAAGGAGGAAGGCTCTATAAATATTTCTTGAAATTAAAAGGAGCATGTACAGTCTTGGCAGAGAGGGAGAATACCCTGAGGGTCCTGGTTCCTCTCCCCTACACCTATTCCCAAGTGTTTACTTTGAAATTTTTCATTTCTCTCCTCCAGGAGCACAATCAAAACAATATTTGACAGCCCAGGAAAAATGCGGTTTCTGCAGATTTCTGTTTGCTTACACCAGGGATGAAAATTAGTGTTGGTGGGAAGTGGATGCAGACAGTTGAAACCAGCAGCTTAAAAATGAGCAAGTGCCAGCAGCTGGCCGTGCCCCCACTGCCTGCACCAAGGACCAGGGGACCGGCCCTGGCAGAGGACACGATGACTGAGCCGCCCAAGCCCTGCTCACAGAGCTGGACCCAGCGCCCATGTGCAGGTCTGCCCTGCGTGCTGCTCTCCCTCCCCAGTGCCTGACAGCTTCCGTGTCGCTGCCTGACACGGCCAGCGATAATTTCTGCTGGGTCAAAGCAGTAACTTCGTGGTCAAAGCCTGGCCTCCAAAGGCCAGGAGCCGCAAACAAGAAGCAAGGTGGCATCACCAGCTGAAGCCGGAGCTTAGTGCGATGCAGGCTGAAGCAGAAAGAAAACAAGGTTCGGGTAGGAAATGACACATTTTTCTGAATTTGGGCTTGCTCCAAGGCGAGTCCCTCGCTGCGAGGCAGCCTGCCAGGCCCAGACCCCAGTCTTGGATGCAGGAAAAGTTCACTGAACTGGAGAAGTTTCAAACAAAGTATTTCTGGCTCAGTGAACCAGTGTTTTTACAGTGAAATCATTTCAAACCAGCTCTCATGCTGAACAGGTTTATTTCTGTAAACTTTTGCAATTTGGAGGCAGGGCAGAGTTACTGGAATCGCTCTCACTGGGCAGATTTTGGTCTAAGCTGCTGTGTAAAACTCCATGTAATTACTTCAGGAGAGTGCCTGGGATCAAGCTCTGGCTCCCGACTGCCTCACAGCTCAGCCCTTCACAGGCATTTGGGCACCAGCAGCCCGGAGCCCAGTGCTGCCGGCAGCTCCGCGATGCTGCGGGTGCTCGAGGAGGAGGAGGAGGATGGGCACAGGTGCCTTGGGCAGGGAGCAAGCGGCAGCTCTGCCTGAGCTGTGTCTTCAGCGCTGCTCTGCTGGGAGCAGCAAGGACAAAATGAGCCGCCCCCCCCAAGCACAAGACACACAGCCCCAGCCAAAACCTAGTATTTATACCAGGAGAAATACAACTCCTGCAGGATGAGGGGCTTTGACAGAAAGGCAAACCCAGGCTTTGCTGTGACCCATAAATAATTGACAAGCACTGTGCTAGCACTGCTGGAGCAGCAAGGCTGGTGCATCGCCACCTTCCCATGGCAAGCCAGAAGTCATACAACAGCCTGAGCTCATCTTTCATACATGAGAAATTCAAGAGTCTCAGGCTTATGGAGTTAAGGAATTAGCAAATTGATGTTGCCACAGCAAGCCTGCAGAGCCAAGGCTCTGCACAGCATGCTGCTTTTGTGCTAGAAAGATAACGGCATGTTAAACCGAGGAGCATCAGACTCTGACATGCCTGGGAAGCGCGCGTCTGATGCCAGGTTAGCACCAGGACTCACCGCTGGTGCCCCAGCTTGCCGGCTGACCCACACGACACAGCAGTACCTGGACCACAAACCTGCTCCGCCCGGACACAGCCGGTGCAGAGGGCTGCAGACCAAAGGACTGCAGGAAAGAGAAGGGGGCCCTGGCTTTAACTGACCTGGGGGAAGAAGGAAAGGACAGAAAGGAAAAGGAAAGGAAAGATAATGCAGTCTACTCAACTCCAAATTGTTCTCCCATTACATCCAGTAGCGCTTTAAAGTGCTTAATTTAAAGTGCTGTTCCATGCAGAAAACTCATAAAACAACACGTTCCATATTTATTATCTCCTCATGATTCTAGCCGAATTTTCCCATTTCGTAAGCTTAAAGGAAAAGATGCATGCTGCTGCTGCCAGCAGACTGCCCACGGGATGGGGAAGCAGCCCGCGCTCCCCGCTCTGCTCAGCCACGTGCACAGCCAAGAGGCTGCAGAGGAGACGCTGCCCTTGCCGACGCCTGCCCCGGCTCCCACCCCCGGCACCTCCCGCTCCTGCCCTTCTGCCACCTCTGTCCCACGCTGCTGCCCATAAGCACCGGGATGCTCTGGGATGCTCGCCCACCTGCACAGCTGAGGCGTGAGAAGCCCAAAGCAGGAGGGGCTTCCACGGGGAGGGGGCCCCCTGCCCCATGCTGCTCACCTGAGGATGCTGCAGAGGAGGGAGCCGAAATCCCACAGCAGGCACAGCCACATCTAACAAATGCTGGTATTTAAAATCTGCACAGAATCAAGCCTTCGCTCCCCTATTTTCTTTAAAAAGTGGGGATGGAGGTGTCCTACAGCAAAAGCTTGTTGCTTGAGCAGTTGGATCTGGCTGCACTGTCGCGTGTCACTGCTGCATGCCAAGGAGCGACCCCCGCCAGCCCCAGCGAGGCTGTGCCAGCAGCAGCAGCCCCCAGCATCTGGCTCTGTCCATGCTTGGAGGCACTGTTGCCCCTGGCCACACCATATGGGCCCCAGCTGCTGCTCACCATCTCGCCCAGCAACGACAACGAACCCACAGAAACGTGTCTCCCACTGCTCCCTCCAGGGCACAGCCTCCTCCAGCACAAGGGTGCTCCTCCTGCAGCCGCACCTCCGCAGAACAAAACACAAAGCCTCACAAGTACATTTCTGAAAACATTTCCAAGCCTAGGAGCATGGTTAGGTAGAGACTGGCAGCCTGATTCTTCCTTTTTTCATTCCAATCTATTACAAGCAGTTACATTCGCATCCCTCTTCCCCATGCCTGTCAGCTATTCTTTAGCTGAGCCTCGCTCCGGACTATTCTCTGATGCCTTGTTGTCCTGAAAAGCGAACATGAATTACTGCCAGCTCAAATTAGTGTCTTTCTACACAGAGTGAAGAGAAATGTTGAAAGCAGGGAAGGAATCTGGATCTTCAAATCTTTACATTTGGTTTAACTTATGTTAACACTGTGTTATCAGCAAGTTTCTGAGAAGGCATTTGGCAGTTTGGTCACCTTTATCTCCTCTTAAACAGCAACCCTCTTCGTCAAGGATTAGCCGTGAGGAAAGCCTACCTGAATAGGTGACCAGAAACAGCACAAGCGAGGCCCTGCAGGGAAATTGTACATAAGACAAGAAAGAGCAGCCACTAGAGCCTAGTTAAAGGAACTGAGCACAGTATTTTGGCAGAACACGGTGCTGCAATAGGAAGTCTGATGCCGACAAAGCCTGTCCTGGCCAGGAGATGCTGAGAATGATCATAAAACTGGAAACCAAATGAATAAACCAACTAACCCACAGTAACAAAATGGCCCCAGCAACACCCTAATGATCAATAAATTGCTACAATGTAAGTCCTCTCTTTCACGTAATACAAGCGTAATAACTTAGAAATGCATTGCTGAGGTATTTAAGGGAGATAGGAAACCCTATTTCAGTTCTTTACTAGCACAAAACTCCAACAAACCCAACTGGGTGGGGAAAACCTTGGGGGCATTGATTGATTTTATCAGTTTTGCATTTGATTTCCCAGGCTTAGCAGCTAATTAGCACACGATATTACTTTGAAATAGCATTAGGCTGCAGACTAAGCCAACAGAAGCCAGAAACAAACAGTGTAATCCAGATACATTTTGCCTGGTTTTTGTCAATTGCCTTCCCAGTCTGCCCTTAAACCCTACAGAGGGGCATGTGCATTTTATTGACCAGATAGATGTGGCTGTAATCTCTCTGGAAATGTACATTAAAGGAATTTTAAAATCTGGATTATCTCCATAAGTAGTCCTTAATGACTCCTTTGCAGCTGTTACAATGCTTATGTAAATATTGTGAGTGAATATTTAAGGCTCTATTGAAGAGAAATTTACTGTGCTGCCCATAAAAGATTGGATATCTCCACAAATCCTACTGGATAGGTTGGATCCCCTAAAAAAATCACTATTGCCTTATTGCTGAGCTCAGCTTCAGAGGTTCTCACCTTTGCAACCCTTATGCAATGCCAAGCAAAACACTGGAGGCATCCTCATGAGAGATGCAAGTGTCTGAAGGAACCTACTCTGAGTCACTACTAACATTTGAATGAAAGTTTAGGAATAATGTCTCAGTAGGAAAAGAAAAAAGTTAAACTAGAAAGATGTAAGAAAATGTGATATAATGAAATAAAAAATAATATTCCAGGCTAGAAAAAATGTGTATATATGCATGATTGTTATCAGCTCTTTTGTGACGAAGTTAGAGCAGTGTGGAAACAGTAACGTGCTTTCTAAAAAGACCTGGCACCTGCCAGAAGGAGCTGCATACATGACAAGAGTTTCTAGCATTTTCTCTAAGTTCATAAATAGAAAGCCAAATTCATGCAGATTAATCTTCACTTGAAAAGCCACCTCTCCGCAAGGTTTGACCAACAGACGGACAGCACAGGAGCACCGCGTGCCTTCAGGACGCCCCGAAGCATCTCCTCCAGCCTCGTCCCCCTGCTCCGCACAGGCAGGATCCCACCCCTCTCCTCGGTCAGCTCCCTGCCGCAGACTGGAGGAATTTAGTTTTGACTGTATGTATAACAGATGGCTCTTTAAGTATTGCCTGGAGGCAGAAACCTCACTGCACTGTGCTCATCCCACAGTGCTGTCTTCTTTCGGTGTGCATTATCAAAGGTTGTTGACAATCTATTTCGGTTATTAGAACTGATCTCCCGAATCTCTGCAGAGCCTCTCTGTGCAACCCTCACACGCTCAGCGCAGCAAGAGGCAGCCCGCTTTACCACCCCCTGGAGCACTGCATCTCTTTCCTCCTCAGCCTCTCCCAGGGGCAGGACAGCCCCTGCCCCGCACCTGGCTGCTCCGTGGGCTGCCCGGGAGGTTAAAAGCTGCCACTTCTTCACAGCTCACAAGAGGAGATGTCACAGGGCACGACCGGCACACCGTGTTTCTAATGCATTAATAACGTACGTTATGTACAAAAGGAACACCTGCTACTCAGGCAATCAGCTGATCTTAAATAGCTGAAGTCTCTTATCTGACCTCCCTTCAATTTTGTTTTTATTTATAGTTCAGCATTAAATAAAACCTGTTACCTCTGCAAAGCAGCCCCGTTAACACCAAGGGTGAAGTGTGATCCGTTATGAATTGGTCTTTGCTCACATGGGGAGCACCAGCACCGTGCCAGGAGCTGGGGTGCACCCGGGCACCGCCACCTGGGTCCCGCTCCTCCTGCACTTCTCAACATTTGCATTCGAGCATCAGTGCGCGTGGCACCAAACGAGTGGGCTGATGCAGCTGCAAGCACACAGCATCGCGGCTCCCCGCCCTGCAGAGACCCTGGGGAGCCCAAAAAAAGGGGTGCAGAGGGAGGCGAGCACGGGCAGGGTGCCTGCACGCACCCCAGCCTGGCTCTGCTCTGCCACCTCCCTGGGAGCGATCCCGAGGGACAGGAACAGGCACTGCTGCCCCGGGCCATGAAAGCCACCGCGTCCTCCTGCAAGGCCTCCAAGCGCAGCAGCAAAGCGCCTTTTAACAGCAAACCTGGATAATGAGGCTGCTGAAATACGCTTAGGCTTTTTAGAGTGAATTATGAGCCTATCCAGGGGAATTTTAGCTTTTCCAGTTACCCTTTGAAAGAGCATTACGATAATCTAAACAAGAAGCAGTCCAAGCACGGATGAGCTTTTCTGCATCAGGTGGTGGGGTTCCCCCGCCCCAAGCAGCAAGGTGCGACTCTGCCTGCACACATCTTCCCCAGTGGCAGCATGATTTCATGTCAAGTCTGAACGAAATGATGCAGCCATGGGCTGCACATACCTGAGACTTTAAAGAGAGGAGGAAACCAAACATCACAATGAGAAGATTTTTTTTTTTTAATTACAAGTTTACAAGCAAATAAAGCATGAGAGTCCTAGGAAGATTAAACAAACAAATTAGTTTTCCTAAACTAATGAAGTACTTGAGCTCTAGGACAACTGCTAATAGTGCTTCTATCTCAACTGAAGAAGCAAAAAAATTCTGTTTAATTGTACTTCTAAATACAGATTTGAGGGTCTTTCCCATAAATCATGAAGTCAGATAAGGACTGTGCGTAATGATAACTTGTAAAATTACATAAATAAAACTGATTTCAAATACTTTAAGAGGAAACACTAATTCAGTTTGCAAGGCTTTAAGCTTCAGAGGAGACTTTAGCACCTGCATGAACCACCAGCCGCTTTAAACCTTTATCTGTGGTAACCATTTCTGTAAATTAATTGCATCAAATCTGAAAATCATGCAGGGTGGAACTGTCCCCTTCCCCCCCCCCTTTTTTTTTTTGTTAAACTAAATGGACAGGAGTTTGTCAGGGGAGGGATCTCCTGCAGGTTCACTCAGAGGGAAGAACAACGTCCCACACGGGACGGGGACAAGAGGCTGGAGGAGGAAACAGCAGCGAACACCGGCCAGCCGGCCAGAGCCGGGCTGCTGGCAGGGCGCTCGCTGCCGGCTCGCAGCGCCTGCCGCCCCCTGCACGTTCCAGGGAGGCCCCTGCGTGATGAGCCGTGCGCGCAAGGAGCGCGGGCATCCACCAGATTTATTCCTCTTGCACAGTCCTGAGACACCTCTCACGCCGCCATAAGCTGCCGCAGCACTGAGCTATGATTTCAAATGTAAACAACAGCAGAGGCTGTTACGCTCCTTTACAAAAGATACTATTTTAATGTTTCCCTCCTTGAATCCCGTTTCCCCAGCAGACCAAAGCACTCCAGGCAGATGTGTTATAGCCATAGAAAGCAGAGCAACACCCACTGCTGCTCCAACACAGCCAGGGATGCCTGGGCCTGAACTCCACCAGAACGCAGTTCCCAGGGAGCAATCACTGATTTCCCTGCTTGCTAATAAATCATGTGGCCAATGCACCCCCGATAACATCGACACAGGTATTAACACCCTGCCTCAACCACTGAGGAATCAGACTTCAATAAAAGGGATGCCAGGGAGTAAGAAAACAACTCATCAGCAGAACCTGCATTAGCGCGTGGGGGTCCGCACGTAGGAGCCGCTGCCACCCGGAGACCTTCAGGTCGGCCACCCCCTGGCCTTGGGCGGATCTCAGACCAACGCTGCCCAGCTGACTGCCCAGCCCACCCCCGGAGCCCATCGATCAGATTTTATGCGACTGAATTACCACTGGATTATCCTTCATTTAACGTCCCTGCAAGGGGGTGCCAAGGCTCGGCCAGCAGCCGGCCACCCGAGCAGCCCCCAAACCCGCATGCTTGCCCCCAAGCGAAGCCGATGCCACGCAGCTGGGGCCCGAGCAGTGCCCACCATCACAGCCTCCTCCCCGGGCTCAGCTGCAGCACGGCCTCTCTGCAGGGAGCCAGAAGCATTTCAGTTCTCCAAAACAAGTGGACAGAGACCATTGCTATCTGAAATGCCCTGCTCTTTTCAGTGGCTTTTAAACTTTTTATTCATCTGTAAAGTTTCTAATTAACTGAGGTAACTAGCCAATGTTGCATGAACTCAAACTGAGAATATTACAGTCAAATACATAATTAAAAATTTCTGCTGCGTTGCTTCCTTCCATCAGTTACATAAGTTACGGCACATACTGCATATACCACAGCCAGAAACCCAATTTTGACGATTTCCGTTCTGGTAAGCGCTCCAGCCGCAAGGAAGCAGCAATGCTCTGCCCCGCGGCCGCTGCTTCCCACCGCTAGCGGGGGACAAATCTGGGGGCTGTGGCAGGGACAGGACCCCCCCCTGTCCCAGGCCCCCAGCCAGCACTGCTGCAGCTCACCCACTATGCACGGCCACACAAGTTCTTCTGAGCAACTCTCTGTCTGCACTTGCTGTTAAGGGGAGCCATGCGTGGCTGGTGCTGCAAGTAGCGATAAGTAGCAGGAGACGCCAGGCTGCAGCCCAGCAGCACGGGCTCTGCTGGCAGGCAGAGCTGCAATTAGAGAGAAGCACATACTGGGCTCTCTCCTCCTCAAAATTAACCCTGAAAAATACTCTGCAAGCAGCTAACAGCTGCTGGAGATCATTGGGCTGGAAAGCCACAAAGAGAACTGAGCCTGCAACGGGGACAAGCCAACACACCAGCCACCCGCAGCTGGGCTCCCGAAGCACGCTGCTAGCCCCGAGCCCCACCTGCCTCCAAGCCGCACCCAGCCCATCGGGTGCATCTCACGGCCCCCCGAGCTCCTGCAGCTCCCACGGCTCCCGCACCCAGGCGCGCTGCCAGCTGAAGCCCCCGCGCACCCACCGCACGCTCGACGGCAGCAGCCCTGGGGACACGCAGGTCACCCTGCTCGCGGCAGGGCTCAGCTCGCTGGGCCCCCGGTGCCAGGGACGGCAAAGGACCAAAAAGAAAAGCATGCGATTCTTCTACAACGGGCGCAATCCCCGACAGACCACCACGTACCTGCTGAGGACGGTGCTTGCGGAGGATGAGCAGCTCCCAGGAGGCACAAGCAGCCCCCAGGAGGCACAAGCAGGGC
>VXAL01010995.1:19329-59441 GCA_013399475.1 Chauna torquata | reverse complement strand
GAGGGGGGGACGGGCAGCTTACGCTGCAAGCCTCGTTGGCCCAGGTGTTGCTGGTCCTGAGCCCCTGCGAGGCGGCATTCGGACTTAGGCTGCATGGAGCCGCTGATCTGACCAGCACCGGTCCAGCTGCAGTTATGTTTGGCTGCTAAAGCAGCACGGTTTTCTTTGCAGGGATTTTCCTGCTTCATAGACCAAATGGTTCTTCATGTCTTGCTAGCCGTGGAAAAGCCCCTCTTGCTAGAAAGTGCGACTGATGCGCACTCTGTCCATCCCCACCGCTGTTCCCACACCACCACACGTGGCTGCTGCTTCCATTTCACATGTGCGCTTTGCTCGGCTTTCCTGGCATCATGTGCATTATGTTCACGCTCTCGCTTTGCGTCCCACAGGCACGGGAAAGGGTCTGCAGGAGGGTTTCTGTGTTAACATCCACTCTCCACAGTGCACGTGCGTGTTACGTGAGAGCTCTGACGGGGGTGCGGGTCCCTAGGCTGCAGGAGGGATTTACTGCGCGTGCACTTTACAGCCATGCAGGGCGTACAGACGCAGAGACCCTGCAGCTGCGGGGTACCTGGGGGCAGTGCCCCACTCCTGGTTGTGCCGTGCTTTAAAACACTGGCCGAGCCCTCGAGCAGCGCGTTTGAGCATCTGCTAAACCCAGGCTGCGCGTTGGTGCAACTGGAACGCCCCTTGCGCGGGGCGGTTGCACCCCCAGGATTAAGCGCTGGTGGGAGGCAGCTGGCTGCCAACCGTTTCTGGCAGCAAACGCAAGGAGGGACGAGTGCTTCTGACTCCACTTGAAATCCTCTTTAGATCAAAAGGCATTTGACTCTGACTAATTTCAAAGTACCTTCTCACATCCCCAGCCCAATCTCTTGGCTTCCCAGCAGAGCACTAATCCCTGCTGCTGCCGGGCAGTGCTGAGCGCAGGCTGGCACGTCCCTGTCACCGTCCCTGTCCCCATCCTCAGAAGCATCTGCGCTTCAAGGGCCCCTGCTTGAACCTCCTGGCAGAGCTGTAAGCAAGAGGGCACAGAGCAAAGAGAGCTTTGGGCACCCAGAGCAGCTCCTGCCACTTCTTGAAATGGGCTGCGGAAATCACGTCCCTCAGCCTGCGCTGCTGCTCCTTCATCCGAGCGTCTCCCACCCCTTCTTGGTGTCAGGGCTTTGTACCGTGCACCCATGCAAGGGCAGGCAGGTCTCCAGGGTGCACAAAGCTCTATTTCTTGCTTAAAGCACCCTGCTCGCTCCTGCCCCGGGCCTCTTGGCAGAGGCTGGACCGTGCCGTGGCACCATGGTGGGGTGGTGGGGACCGTCACGCTGACTGGTGGCACCTGGCAGCGGTGGCGGTAACCACAGCCCCAGGACACTGTGCCCGTCACACCGCTGCTCCGGGCATTTGGCTCATGGGGTGCCTGGATACAGGCACAATCTCACATGGGAGCATTTTACAGCTCTTCATGACGAAAAAATAGGGTACTTTAAACTCTACTGCTATTACGCCATTATCTGTGCCTAATTTTCCGTTCCATCCCCTAACATTTCAATTTCCCCCTTCACTGATCTCCTGCTTTAATAGTTCTTCCAAACTTTGTTTAAGTTGAGAAGTACCCATTTGGTGCTGTTCCTGCTGCCTCTCCTTTCTTTTTCCACCTCCTTTGCCTCATCTCTTATTTTTCTGCTTGTGGAGTCTCTTTTCTTCGCTTCCCTGGGAATCTCGGCGCCAGCCCTGCTGCTGCCAGCGATGCTGCACGTCCCCGCTCGGCCCCCTTGCAGGGAGCCCCAGCTGGACGCTGGGAACAAATTTCATGGGTCTTGTGAACCTTAGATCTTTCTTTTCTCTTCTTCATTTTGTAGTCCTGAAACCTAGCCCAAGTTGACAATGCACTTTTCTGTCCCCAGTGTGACTTGAGTACCGTGCTTGGACAGAAAACTGTCCAAAATCAATTTGGAGGGTTAAAAATGCGGTCAGACGGTCTCCAGTAAGCAGAGCATCTTTTTGGCCTTTTGTCCTGCCACTTTTTTTCCTCATTAAATGTGCTGAAGACCTTTGGTTTGCTGCCACCGGTGAGTCTGCGCTGTCTGGTCGCTTCCCAGGACCCCAGAGAAAGGATGTTCCTGAGCTCCGGCGCTTGCTGCTCTGCGTGCTTGAGCTGTCACTGACGAGCTTTGATTCCTTCCAGCATGGTGTCTCACCGGGTCTCAGCTCGCTCCAAAGCGCTCTCTCACAGCTCGCCAGTTTTCACTGGCACAATCGCCCTGAGGGCACCGTGCTGCGCCCCGCACAGCGCAGGGGAAGGACAGAGCTTGTGCTGTCAGTGAGGACGGCGCAGCAAGAGGTGTCCGTCAGTCATCCCCTGGACCACAGAAGGCTCCTTTTCACCGGAGAATAAATTATTTCACACCGGCAGTGTTAAAACCTGCCAACCCCGAGGTTGAAGGTTTTATTTGCATTTTAAATGTTCTCTCTGGCGCTTGTTTTTCAGCCACACGCTTCACCTGACATGCACAAGAAGTTGGTGGGACGTGGGTAGCACAGCTGAGCATGCACGAGCCTGAGGAGCCAGCTCCTGTCCCTGTGATGTGTGATGCACGGCTGCAGAAAAGCCCCAGTGTCTCCATTTGTCTGTCCAGGAGGGCCAGGTTTTGAGAAACAGATTATTTACATACACAGAAGAGGGAGGGTTCACTGCCATGTGTGGATTTCTTTTTTTTATTATTATTATTTTTATTTAAGGAGTACAGGACAGCCACGCCTTGGTTTGATAAAACAAAATAAAACGAGTTTCCCATATGAATGTGTTCATTGTGCAGCCAGTGGGCAGGGCATGGACAGGCAGGAGCTGCACCAGGGGATTTCTCCGGCAGCTCCCGGCAGGATGAGCTGCTCCAGCGACAACGAGCTGCACTCACTTGCTCCCGAGCTGTGCCTGGGCCCTTCATAAATTGGGGGAGAAGTGTGCGAAATGTGCTCCTGGTGGTCTGAGGGGCAAGCACCAGGGGATTTCCACCCTGCGCCCGCAGGGACACATGTGTGTGGGTCCCGCCACCTCCCGCCCGGCAGGCAGCAGCACTTGCGTCAGTACTCACCGGCGGAGCCAAGCCGGAGGAAAGCTAGCGGTGGCTCGCCAGGGTCATCCAGTCCCAGCCAGATTTACCTCCCGCCTTTCAAAACCCTGGGAGGCGAACAGTGCAAAAATCACAGTGTGAAGCACCAACGGAGGAGATGCGTGCTGCGGACTGCAGGACGGTTCCCATCTGACTGGCTCTCTGGGTTGATTGAAAGCAAATTGGCCAACGTGGGGCTTTTCTTTATCAAGGAGTGTGATTGTGGCTAATTGCTTCAATGTACAGGTTTATGGGCTGTTACACGAATATTGCTCTTCTCATGGCTTCACAAAACCATTTAATAAATGGATCTGGCTGCGATCCACTGGTATGTTTATAGCTGTTGGTCTGGATGTCAGCACGGAGTCTGAAGCAAGAGGAAGGAAAATACGAATGAGATGTAGATAGGGAAAAAAATAAATGTCAAGCTGTGCTTTTTATAGGCTGAGGGCAAAATGCTGGCCAGCCTTTTAAACTCTGAGGAGCAGGGAAAGATGTGCTGGTGGTCGGAGGCGCGTGCCCGCGGCAGCCTCAGGCAGCCGCCCCAGCGCTGCCCTGCGCCGCGCAGCCGAGGCCGGTTCGGGTCTGGTCCCGCTCGCGCCACTGCCGAGGCCCCTGAGCCAGGCGGTGACGGGAGGGCTTGGAGAGGAGGCTCAGAGGGAAGCACTGAGCTGTGACCGAGCGGCTCTCATTTTTAGGTACAAATGGGATGAGTTGTCCCCCCTTGCTATCACGAACAGAGCAGTCCTCTGGTCTAACACAAAGCTCAGAAATATTCAGTGGCTGAACTAACATCCTTTAAATATTGCTTTTTTTCAGGAAACTAGAGCCCCAAGGCCGTACTTGGGCCATACTCTTCAGCGTTTCCCATTGGAAACATCAAAATACTGTCCAGCCAGTGAAACCAAGTGATGCATTTCTAACCACTCACACTGTCGATGGACAGAGCGAGTATCCGTCAGAGAAATCAGCTGTTCCCTGATCCAAACCGACTGAGATCAGTTGTTGCAGGAGGAAAGAGCGGTCAGCCATGGCTAAGCCCTCCGACAGGTCAATAAGTATCGCACCTGAGAGGCACCTCTCGCCCGTGCAGCTGGGCGTGCTTCCCGCGGCATCGCTGCTGCTCGACTGGCACAGGGAAGGGCCCGCGCCGCGCGCTGCCCGCGCCGCACGGGGCTCGGCACGGGGCTTTGCGTGGGGCCAGCGCCTGGCGCAGCCCCGAGGTCCCGCCAGGAGCTCTGCTGGCCCACCTCCCGGGCGGGCCCTCCGTCCCGCCCTGTGCCAGCTCACATCCCTTGCTCTTCACAATCTGCACGGGAAGGATAATAACAACCCCAAAGAAACTCCGGCAGTGTGTGGGTCTGAGAAGGAATTAAGATAAATGTGAGTTCTCAGTTAGTATCATGCTCGGAGTACGAACAGAACTACAGGAACAGCGAGGATTTTGTTTGGGTAAGTTTATTAAAAATATACAGACACGTCACTCCTGGCAGAAGTGAACAGGTCCGACAGTCTCGGGCATCAGATCACATCAGTGTCAGTAAAGCCCAAGATTAGATCTAACACCAGCCTGGCATTTGAATCCAGCTAATCACGTCAGCTCGTGCTTCCCGAGTCTTCATTTTAATAACCCTGGCTGGACACGAGCCTCGTCCTCAGACAAAAGCCACAGCCTGCTCCCCCCTCCCTCTTCCCCCCTCCCCTTTTCCTCTCCCCATTTCCTCTGGGTGAACAACCGGGTTTTTTGGAGGGAGCTCTCCTCGACCTTCCCGTCTTGAAGTCCATGGCCGCCGGCGCGTTCTGTGCCCTTCTCCTCCACTGCTGTGGCTTCAGGCTCTTTCTTTTCTACGTATTTCTGCCATAATTCAGCTCTCCGCTGAGAGGCTTTGCTGCTCCAAACCACTTATTGCCACAAATTGCCTTGCAGTAATAAAACACTTTCTCCATGCTCGTTATTTACTGGGCGTGCACGAATGCCTCCAAAGGCAAGGACCGCAGCCACCGGGGCTGCGACAGGGGCATCCCGCGCATGAGCCACCCTGGCTCCCGCGGGATGGCTGGGGACCGATTTTGGCTAAGCCTGGCACGGTGCTCGCCGGCCCGCACCGCAGCTGCCGTGCCCGGCAGCTCAGGGCATCGCACAGCGCTGGGAGGAGTGGGGGCCGCTCAGAGCCGCCCGCCAGCACCCTGCTGCCTGCCCGAGGACACCCACGCACACCCACGCACATCCCACCCTCTCCCCGTCCCTGCTGCCCGAGGCAGTGTCGCCAGTCCCTGGTGATGCCGTGCCCATGGGGAGCTAATGGCACTTAAAAGTGGTGTGAAACATGGAGATCTTGGCTGTGAGACCCATCAGCTCGCATGATGTACTTAAACTTTTAATAAGAAATAGCACTCACTATAGCACATTTGCAGCATTTATTGAACTGAAGTGCCTTCTACCGCTTCAGTGCCGAGCCCTGAAGCCTGTCCTGGATGATTTAAGAATGATCCATCTGGAAAATGATGCAGACAATTTGTTACATCCAGCCAGAGAGCCATAGAAACCACAATAACAAGCTTAAATGATTTCAGCCTCGCTAAATCACCCAGCCCCAGCCAATCTCCCTCAGAGCCACCGCTGAGCACACCGCGGTGGGGTCACCGCCACCGCTCACGGCTTCTCTTCCCCACGCTGATGCTCCTCTCGCAGCCCAGCCTGGAGCCAGGAGCCTGGCTCCATTGCATACCTTGCAGGGCACGAGGACTGGCCCGACTGGTTCCCCATGGGAGGGGACCCCTCTCCACCTTCCCCCATCTCCCTCTCCTACCCCCACCAAAAAAAAAAAAATCTCTATTTGCTACTAAGAAACTGCAACCAGATTTTGAAAAAGTTGCTTGGTCGGCTCCTCTTTCTGAAGGCAGCATTGTTGTGTGCTGATGGTTACTACCTAGCTCTGGATAAATCAGGGATCCGTTTTTCAAAATAGCATGTTGATTGATGCTTAAAATATCTCGAGTAATTACTTCACCGCGGTATAATTATAATAATTAAACTTGGATAACGCTTAGTCCTACTTTTTAACAGAACTGTGTGCTGCGACATCAGTGCACTTGTGTTTTGTTTTCAGTCTCATTTTGCAATCTCACCCTGCTGCCGGGCTGAGTCAGCCCGCAGGGACGGCTGCTGCTCGCTGCGCCAGCGCTTCGCAGGGGGCTGCGACCCAGCGGCCCCCAGCCCCAGCCCGGGGCCGCTCCCTGCCGACGCAGTGCCCAGCGGGGCGGCAGCACGGGGAGCCGGGTGCGTGCCCTTCGCCTGTCACGCAGAAAGCCGAGCTCTGCAGTAGTGGTCCTTCCCAGGGGGTAAGCACGAAGTGCAAGAAGTCCCCCGAACAACAGCAAGGCGACGTGCCGGCTGCTCGCTCCTGCAGCCGTATGGGCTGCCCACGGCCGTCGGAGGCTGCAGTCTGCGCGAGCGACACGCGCACGCACGGCAGCGCACGGCAGCTCCGGCCGTTCGGCTCCTCCTTGGGTTCCAGCATCTCCCAGCTCCCGGGCTGCACGGCTCAGCACAATATTTCTCCTTTGCTCGCACGGCAGCGACACTTGCAACAATTCAAGCTGGTGAGTACTTTTCTGGCTGTGATGAATAGCGGGGAAAGGAATGAGATCCCAACACAGTATTTCATTCCCTGAAATCCCACTTGTATTTGGAAATGAACCGAGCTCTCCGGCTGATCTATGCAGCGTTGGGGCCATTCGCATTCTGTTAGCTTGTACACATCGTCACGGTGATTTAAGATGGCAATTTGGCCCTAAAATGAAGAGCATCTCACTTTGTCCCTCCCTATTTTCCTATATATTTTTCCATAGAAGAGAGCTTTCGGGAAGGATTTAGACAGACTGGGGATGAGTAGCATCTCTGGCCCTCACTGCCGCATGCCATTAGGCTGCTTGTTTGACACAGAAAGCCAGGAAACTCCGCAGCACTGCGAGAAGGGTTTTGCCACTGCCTGGAAACGAGACCAGCAGTCAGCTATGCCAAGCTGTCCCTCTGTCTGCTCAGTTTATCCCTGCTTCAAAGACAACACGCGGAAAGAAGGCTTCTTCCCCCTTCTCGGTCTGATGGCATGGGAAGATCCCGGCCACGCTGTCCCTCGGTGCCTGGGGAGCAGGGGCGATGCTGGCAGGAGCGCAGCAGGGCCTCCGAAACCGTCCTGGTGCCTGGAAGCTCTGGCAGAGCCCCTCTGCGCGGCAGCCGGTCCACGCGCGCGCCGTGTCCCACTGCCCACCGTCTGTCCAGCCGGGCTCCTGTCTGTCCGTCGTGCAAGCAGAGCGCAGCTGTGCGGCCGCAGGGCTGGCCCAGCCTGCGAGCTCGACAGCCCAAGTGTGAATTATCGCCATCCATCTCAGCCTGGATTTGCGTACAATAAATATCAGTTTAATACGCATCTGCTCGCAGCAAAAATCTATCTATATGTAAAACGTATCTAGGTTAAGCAATTCCATAATGCCTGCTTACCTTATTGCATAGCTGCTTACTTAAAACACCATTAGTGATGTTTAATTAACTCGCTAACTGTCCTATTAAAGTTAAATGGCTTCCCTCTTTCAGGCACTTCATCCCTTCCCCGAAACAGCTCTGTGGACGTTCAGTGTCCAATGGGTGACAGCGGCTCCCTCCAGGGACACGTGTCACCTCTGCAGGACACGCATGTGTCCCCACGAAACCCAAGGACCCCGTGTGGTTCTGCTCTGCTATGGGGTCTCAGGCCGGTGCCATGCTGCTGCGGACCCCAAGGTGCTCCCGGTGCCTTGCCGAAACATCGGGCACGGCCGTGCCGGCGGCACGGGGATGGGCAGGCGCCGGGATGGGCAGTCTTCTAGGAACCTCCCCAGAAAGGCTGCTTGTGCAGCAGGGTGGGAGCTGCAGGTATGCAGTGTGCACGCGGCGGCACGAAGCGCTGCCTGCGCAGGACGCACGGCCGCTGCCGGCCCCGTCGGCGCCGTCCGCAGGGCAGCCCCGGCCCCAGAGGCCCCCGTCCCCCCCAGGGCGCAGGGAGCACGGAGGAAGCGAGTCACGAGCCCGCCGCGCGGTTCTCATATCAGTTTTAATAGCAACATCAGAGTACTAAATATACACAGGGAAATCGGTATAGGGTCGCATTTACAGTGCTTCCAAATACACAGCTTCGAAGTACAGAGACAAATTAAAAAACACTCCGGAATAAAATAGTTCACCTGCGTGGAACCACAGCCAGCTGGCGCCCCAACCCCGCGCCCTTCCCGGGCCGCGCGCGGGCTCACGAACGGAGGAGCGGTGCCAAGACGCTCGGGTTGCCCAGACCCGCGGGAGGCTCCCACACTCGGCCGTCTGTCCGCGGCAGCGTATGTACATGTAAGCAGCGCCGCGGCCGCGTGCGCCAGGACGTGTCCCCGCGGCTGTGCCGCCGCACACAGCGCACGCGCGCAAATGTCTCACGTTACAGAATTTTCCCAGAAAAATAAAGAAGTACTCAGTGATGTAAAACCGGTTACAAAGTAAAAGCTGTCTCATGTTAGAAAATGTTTTTGGCAAAATAAAAATAAACTGTAAACTTCACTGTACATGTCCTATCAAACAAAAAAATAAACCCCTCAGAACCTAAAATAGAAGAATCTGGGTCAGGAATCTGTGCCCTTAGTGTACATTTTTGTGCAACGTATACTTTTTCTCAAAGTAAATATTATCTCCACTCATGAACTGTTAAAAATGTACCTACAAATGCCGGGAACAATTCTTAAAAATGTGTGACAACCATTATATGAGATCTGGAGACCAAACCGGACCCACGGACGTCTGAAATGGTGAGGGATTTCTTGCTGGTTTTGAAAAATCACTTACAGATTTTATAGTTGGTTGAATGAAAATTCCAACCACATTCATCCTGAAATGGGTGGGCTGAGTTATTATATATATATTTTTATTCTATTTTTTTTTTTTTACAAAATATATAATATGTGTAGAATATCTACTATTTAACTACCATTTTAGCTGAATTACCGTCCTTTTGTAACAAGCTGCCAATGGAGAAGAGGTAACCTGAAATCCATCTCTGCAACGCTCTTTTTCATTGTTAAGCCTGTTTTTACTGTCACTATTCTACATTTCTGCCTAAACTGGAAAAGAATTTGAGTCGCGAGAACCCTGCAGGAGTGCTTCTTCCGAACAGCTTTTCAATTACATCCGTGATAGGTTGCCCATTTCTCTAGCTGGGAAGACAGAATGAAGGTAAACGATCACGTTTTGAGATACGGGCAGCTACCCGGGTACTTGCAGAGCCAACGGGCTGCTCTCCCCCTCCTGCTCGCCGCGACCCTCGCCTCCCCGTCTGCGGGACGTGCCCCGAGCTGCTGCCCCCCGCCGTGCTGCGCCCCAGCGCGTGCCGGGGACGCTGCGGGCCGGGTCTGCCTCCGGGATGCTCCCGCCTGCACGAGGCACAGGGCTGACCGCTCTCCCAGCAGCCCGCCTGCTGTAAGCAAGGGGCTGCAGCGCAGGGGCTCAGCCCGGCCGGGGTGGGCTCAGCCGGGGGCTCCCCGCCTCGGCCGCAGGCACCAAGTCCTGATGCCGCTTCCCAACGTCTGCAGCGCTCGCTGAGGAAAAGCCACGCGCAGCCGCCGGGGGAGGCTCGGGGTTTCGCTGATGACCACGCAAAAGCGGCATCTCCTCTGCCGGGCTCTGCTGAGGAAGCATCCCCCCGCCAGCCCCGCGCCGGGGCGAGCGGGCTTGCCCGGCCCCCTGGGGGGCACACGGGGAAGGGGCTCGTTCCCATTCCCTCTGACGGGACAGGGCCACAGCAACCACAAATGCACCACTGCACATCTGGGGGGAATTACAGCCTTCTGGCAGCTGTGGTGTATTTCTTGATAACTGCAAAGGGACTAGGAAACCCATAAAATGAACTGAAAAGAGAAGAAGCTAGCTGGAAGCTGATGGCACAGCAAGTATCCAAACCCTCTCCAAGCTGCCAGATCTTGGACCAGCAAGCGCCCGCACTGAGCACGACCCGGGCTGCGAGAGCAAAGCACAACGTGGCCCGCAGAAGCCAGTGCCCAGCAGGGCGCTGTGGGGGGGCACTGCCCGGGGACCCCAGGGACGGCACAGGGCAGCGGCAGCGGCCTCAGCGCTCAGATAACCCCGGCACAGAGGACACGGTCCGGAGCACAGCGCTGCATTTCAGGGTGGAACATTTCCTGCTGCCCATGCGATGCTGTTTGGCTGGAAAACAGGCTCAGCTGCTGAATGACAAGAGAAAAATCCTTTCTCAAGGCCTAATTCTCCAAATGTGCACAAGTCCTTCTTGTCCTAGCACAGGAGCCAGACCCTGCTGCTCAGGCAGGCAGTTCCAGCAAATTCAAAGTACCTGGCGGCATGAGCGTCTGCAAAACCTCCCCCGTTATTGCTGAATAAGCTTTGGGCTGGCTCAAGTCAATGAAACTTGGAACAGTTACCGCCTGCTCAGGATGAAGCTTTTTGTACTGCAAAGGGCAGCAACTGCAGGAGTCCATTCAGAGCAATAACCTGTTGCTGCAACAGCCAAAAGACCTCGGGGCGAGACGAAGTGGCTGTAACATGGCAAAGCTAATCAGGAGAATGTGCCTGCAAATGCCACGCTTGCTTGCTTTTTCCCTCATGTAAAAGATCTGCTCAACAGGTCTGTTCCACTAAAATACAACTCAACGTTCTCATTTTTTTTGGCTTTCATCAATAGCAGGGAATGAAATAAACACGAATCATTTCTATTTATTACAAAAAAACATTGGCATGCTAGAGTCCTGCCTTGTAAATCACCGCATTTACAGCTCTGGTCCTTCCCTCCTTCCTTTCCTACTGGCAGTTGTTCCTTTTATTGGTGTGCTTGGCATGCATAGGGATGTGAGGATTTCTCTGATAAAGTGCAAGTGCTGTTGGTCCTTATAAATAAGGGAAGATTGTGCATCTACTTTTGTCTCCTGGTTCACCGCTGAGCAGTCTCTGGGTGGCCAGAACGTGTCCTTCTGCAGACTGTGTGGAAAGCTCACGCAAGTCCTGCCATCGGAAACCTGCCCGAGCCATCTGAGGTTGGAGTTATTTGCCTTCTCTCTCTCCCTGACGCACAGACACACGCACAGACACACAGACACACGCGTCCCCCCTTCCCCGGGGCTCCCCCGCGGGGACCAGCTCGGGGCAGGGCCCCTGCTCCCTGTCCCTGCCACCCCGCGGCTCTGCCTGACCGAGCTGGCTCAGATGGCGGCTCCTCTAAATGCAGAATACATAATGATGCTTCAAACGGTCGGGAACGAGGGAGTCGAGATGTATATTATGATGTCAAATTGCTATCAAGATTACACCAGAATACCCACAAGAACTACTCGGTGCAGCCGGCAGATACAAATAAATAGAAAGATCAATGGGTAAAGCACAACACGCAATTGCAGAGCTGGAGTGGATTGATGCCAGAGAAGTGAGACAAAGAAGGAAAATTCAAGCACTGTGATAGCAGGGATAATTTGCACAGGCTGCACTGTTTACATCAGTAAAACGCGAAAGCCTCAGTACAGGAGCTGGCAGGCTGCGGGGAAGGAGCCACGCAGAAACCTCGCTGCCCGCCCCGAGGGGCTGCCCCGCTCGCGTGGCGCTGGGGGACCCTCGGCAGGGCTGGAGGCGAGAGGTTCGCTCCGGCGGACACAGGAGAGCCGCCCCGCGCCCTGCTGCACCCAGAGGTGAGTAAGACCTGGCCCCAGCACCAGAACCCAGCCCTGGGGACGCGCATCTCCGTGGCCGCCCACGCCCGCGTCGCCCAGAGCTCACGAGACGACGACGACGCAGAAGGAACAGGCTTGGCCACAGAAGGAAACCGTCCAGGCGCAACGGAAACCCCACGCCTGGTTTTTGTCTGCTCCCGCCCCGCGCGGCTGTCAGAGGTCAAGGCAGGCGGCTCTGCGCCGCTGCAGGACGGGCTCGAGATGCTACTCAAGGTTCACCGAAGTCACAGGGAATACTGCCAGCACCTTCAAAGATGTTTGGTTCAAATCCACATGTCTGGCAAGGAAGACTTCTTCCCGGGGCAGCTTCCAAAAATGAGGGGAAAATAATCCAGAATACGTAACCCCGTCAGAAAAGGACAGAAAACAATACAGAAACGAGACCGCACACGTAGCTATGTGTAATACCAGAAGTTCCTACTTCCTTTTTTTTTGAACTGCACATTTATAATAAAGAAATGGAGCTGAGTAATTAGTGGATGAGTAGGAATGAGTATCTGGATAATTCTAAAAAACTGTTAATACTTAGGAAGGGCGGTTTACAAAAAGAACTGGAGGACTTTGGTCTGAACTTTCCTGTCCTTTCCACTCAAGTAACTCTGAAGTAGCACAGCGGGATCTCACGGCTGGACACCAGCAGACCGCCGCGCGGGGCCGCACAGGCAACGCAGCCCAGAAACGCTCGGTAAGCTTTTGTCTCGGCACGGACCGCGTGGGCGCGCCCAGGCGTGGAGCAGGGCGCGTGCCGAGCAGCAGAAACAACGGTGGGCAGGCGCCGGGCGGGAGCCCCCCGCCTGGCTGCGATCGCCCTCGCCCCGTGGAGCTGGCACGGGCAGACCTACGGAGCAGGGCGTGTGCAGGGCTTGAGCCACCCCAGCAGGAACCGAATGGCGATGCCAGGTTTCTACCGCAGCAGCCAAAACCTGAGCCAGCAAAGCCCAGCTCCCCTGGCAGAACGTCACTCTCACATCGCCTTCCCGTGGGAACCTCACTGGGGACGCTCGCTTTGTCCCCGGCGAAAGCGTGCAACTCCTGCTGGATGCTGCTCGACGACCCCCGTAGCTGCGGGCAGCCGGCGGTGCTCGCTCCCGCCGCTGCACAGCGGAGCAAAGGCCGGGCCCCCGGCCTCGCTGGCCTCCTTCCCGTCGCCTTTCTAACGACGGCCGCGGTTTCGTGTCACGTTCTATCTAGAAGTCGTTTTGCAGAAAACAAATCCCCACCTCTGACTCCTGAAGTCTGTCTCCCAGGGACGCGTGTGCCAGCAGAGGCGCTCCCTGGGAAGGTCCCCGGCCGCGCTCCAACCAGCGCCTCGCTGCCGGGGCAGCCCTGCGGCGCGGGACCGAGGGCGAGGGCAGAGGCTGACGGGGACCTCGCTATCTCCCGTGATGACCCAGTGGGCTACAAAAGTCTGAAAAATCCCGTTTCCCTCCTGCTTTTGCTCCAGACCCGCCTTCAGAGCTCTCCACCATCCTCTCCAGACGGGAAGGGCCACAGCATGACACAACCGCGTGCCTCCCTGCTCCTCGGTCCCGTCCCGGCCCGGCGGGACGCGCGGCGCGAGCTGTCCCCAGCGCTCACAGCCAGCCCCGGCCACCGCCGCGCGCCCACCGCCACCACGGCCCCGTCACGCACCCGCTGCTGGAAATGTATTTCCAAAACAACGAAAAAAACTATATATATATGTATACATACATATATATGTTTATACATACACACACACATATATTTATGTATATGTCCATCTATATATACACATATAGGTTTGAAAGGCAAGCTGCCAAAGTAGAAAACATCGTTTTAACTAGGTCATATTATGCATGTTAAAGAAATCAGACTTTTAGCCCATGACATTTTCTTTAAAAATGAGTATTTAAGATCTTCAAAAATTGCTACAGTACAAAAAGTGTTTGTGTGTGTATATATATTTTCTCTGCGTATATATCGTATGTATGTATATGGACCAGAATTAATGACCCCATCAGAAGAGACGCCCCACCCCTGTCCTCTGTAGCATTTCTGTGTGTTACTGACTTAGCTTCTGCATCTCACGAAGTCTTTTGCATCAGTACATGGCACATAATGGTATTATTGGCACAGGTTCAGAATCGTAGTCCATATCCCAAGCTCCAGACGCTCAGTCTTTTTCCTTTCAGTTCTTCTCAGTTTCCTCTTCCTTCATGGGATTCTTCGCTCGCACATTTTTTACTCTTCTCCAAAAAACGCGCTCTTTGCAAAATGCAGTTACCTATAGGCGTGTTCATTTTTATAAAAATATATTTGGCCCATAGAACGCTGCTCTTTGAGTCTCCTACTGGTAAACAGAAATGGTAGGTACAGGTAACCCATTATTTTTTAATTTTTTTTACAGGTTCACCAATGGAATCCTGTTAAGGATGAAAAGAAAAATAAAGATTAAGTCATAACAGGGAAATGTCTCCAGACTTGCATCAGTTCTTTTAAGCTGTAGTCAAGCCCATGTTCACCCAGACTTGGCTGTTCCCCGCATTCAAACCATCGCTACCAAGGACAAGCCCTCCTACCCAGTGGCTTCCACCCTCCGCCCAGCGGCCGCACACGACGGCCCGGGTGTCCCCTTCAAGGCAGACACGCGGTGTCGGTGCCAGGCCCCGGCCCAGACCTCCCAGGTGCCAGGCAAGCCTTGCGGACCAGCCCTGCTCCTCCTGCCGCCCTCGGGCAGACCCAGCTCTGCACGGCTCGCTTCTAATCGCGTTCCGCGGGCAGCCTGCAGAATTAGGATGCAGCTTCCTAGGCGCGCGTGGATACAGGGGATGCTTTTGGTGAACAGCAGGAGTGACTAAGAGGCTTAGGTGCGCCTTCCTGCACACTTTTATCTCCTCAGTATGTTTTCCAAAGCATAATTTATTTCTGATCATTCTTGAATTCTGGAGCTTTTCATACTTGGGCTAAGAGCATCGAGTGCTCTGGCAGATGAGAAGGCGATGATGAGTACTAACAAGATTTTCTAAAGTTAAATGCCCTAAAGAAATCAATAGAGAACTGGTTAAGCATCAAAAACAGAGATCCTATTGAAGTTCTTCTTAAGCTATTTATTTGCCATCTTCTGACAGACCTCTCCCTATGTAATCTTTAAACCTTTACGCAAAGACAATTACTTCCCATCATTAGTGTGGCCACTTGCTTTATGCGTATGTGATCTCATGTGTATCAACACAAGCTGCATCACAGCCGAGCATGCCTGTGATTGCTACACACCCCTGAGCTTCACGTACAGTCCTGTGCCTGCAGGACGTGCTGTCCATGCTGCGCGCGTGACGTACATGCCCTAACCTGCACTGCGACCTCTGACTAGTTGGTAATTAGCATTCCGAAATGTGCTGTGCTTTCTGTTCAAGGGTTTTTTCCTCAACGTTATTTTTAAGCAAAATGCCTAGCGTATACCACCTCCAAGACAAACACTGAACTCTTAATTAGCTAGGCAGATTTTACAGAATCCTTAATCTCTTGTACTGGGGCTGCGCTGGGAATGCTGTTATTCCTCAGAAGACAAGCCTGGATTTTTTATGATGACTCATTATCTGTTAATGTTAATACAGACCATTTGCTGTTGTTAGGCAGAATGAGGACATAGCAGCAGCTGCTTGCCATGTTCAAAGCTCAGAATTACCATACAATACTGTAAATTTTGACTGTCTTGTGAAAAAGCTAGGGTCAGACCAATGTTATCGTACCAGTAAGATTTCAAGATCTCACACGACCACTTAACACTGATGCTGAACATGAACATAGTTTTGGATGAACACTATTTAATGCATGCACTGCAGGATGTAAAATTTATATTGTATTCCAAATAGCCTCTTTGTGCAAAGTAGGTCAGTGCTTGATCAACCTTACAGATTTTTGTATAATCTCATTCCATGGGGTTTTTCAGTCAAAGAGAGTAGGATTAAGGACAAGAATAATGCAAAATACGAAACTTGATTTCAGAAAGCCCAGGCTGGCACGAAATCCAACCAAAGCAGCCCCGCTGCTGCGGTTCCCAGCCACAGCCCCACCGAGCCCGCGTGCGTCCCCAGGCCCTGCGGCTGGAGCAGGCTCGTGCTGTGCCCTGGGGCCCCAGCCTGCCCGAAGGCCAGGGCTGAGCTCTTCAGCAGCCGTCACCACCCTTTTCCTTTGGGTCTGCAAAACCTTTGTCCCTGGCTTCTGAGCGCAAGGAGTCATCCCAAGCTGCTGGCAGCTGCGAGGGGCTGCGGGGACGGCCGTCAGCATCAGGGCTGGGCAGAGCGGCTGCTCCTACCTCTCCCTGGCACCGCATCTCCACGGGCACCTGTCCTGATAATGGCACAGACACTTCTGCTTCTTATACCTCTGCATACTTAACTCTTAGCTGCGGGCACAAGTGCTTTAACTGACCACTTCGCTGTTCACAGAAAACAGCCCTGGGCCACATTACTGCTGCTGCATCCGTATGCTGGGCTGCCGAGAGCGGGCAAAGCCCACTATTTTAAATGCAGAACTAGTTGATGTGCGGTGTTCTGCATAGGTGTGACACTCCTCTATGAGCAAGCGCTCCAGAGGGCTTTGACAGCAGGCAGACGAAATCTGCTGGAAAACTCCACCAGCTGTTCACCACGGGTGGAACTACCTGCTCTTCAGAGGGCCAGCGCAGTGCCAGGGACCACTCTCACGTCACATAAGCCCTCAGAACAGCTCCTGTTGGCAGGGGATGAACGTGACCTAAGGAAATAACTCCAACATCTGCTCGCGATGTACCCAGATGAGTTTCACCAGGCTTCCTTACAAAACCCCAGTGCTGCCTGCAGCTCTCCGAGCTGGAGCCTATTGCACGGTGCCATCCCCGGCATCTGCCCCGTGCAGCCCGCGGCTCGGCTCAGCCTTACCATGCCATCGGTGCCTTCAGAGACCAAACTGCCACTTCGGCAGCACGATGCTCAGCACCTGCGCAGTTCCGAATGAGTGCCAATGGAGTGTAATCTGTAAAGTCTACGTTAAACTCAAACTAGCCTCCCGGTGCTCATCTATTTAGAATTTCCGCGTTCCCTCTCAGCTCCTGCCATCCCTGTCCCTGGCCACATAATCTGTCTTGTGCCTCAAGCTCTGAATCTACAGTTTGGTAGTACTAATTTGCTTATTAGAGAGCTAAGAGCTGTGAAGTGCCATCAATTAATACTTGTAAAGTACTCTGAGCCTTTCCAAAGGAAGATGTTTCCAGCACCAAAGCTGGTGCGGTTTCTAAACCGCTGGGGCTGCACGGTGCCCAGCTCGTGGGCTGCCTTGTGCCCCCCATCTCCAGCACACGCTGTGAGAAATGGGCTGGAAAGAGAAAGCCGCGACTAACCCCAGCGCATCCTTCCACCTCTGCTGGGGTGCATCTGGTTAAAATCAGCTCACGCACCTGCAGGCTGCTTTGCTGGCTTGGTTTGTACAAGACAGCCAGGAAAACATTCCCACATCCAGAGGAGATGCAGCCTGAAGCTGCTGAGAGCTGCCAAGCACCTTTTCTACGACACTCTGCTCCAGGAACGAGAGTTGGAAAGGCGTCCCCAGCCCCACCGCTCTCCCTGCACGTGGCAGCGTCCGCCTGGTGACGGTACAGCACGACCACAACAGGGGACAACCTACACGTCGAGCTACCTCACCACCACCATCTGCTCTCAGATTTTACCTTCACAGTGACATGGGAAACATGAAATTTTGGTCTATGACATGTCCCAGTTGGTATATATGGATTCACGCAAAGAAACTGTTTGCATGGGGTGTGACGCATCTCCAATCACGGTCTTTTGACTGTAGGCTTCTGGAAAGCTACTGGGAACCGTGCTGACTGCCCCGAGCTGCATGCAAACACTGGGCTGCAGCAACAGCCGCGCAGAGGGTGCAGACAAACACAGGGAAACAGAACTATCCTGGTGCAAGTACACGGGTGCGTGTGGGCACACACACAGGTGTGCACGTGCAGAGAACAGTTTTTGGAGTACACTCATTTGGTTAATACTAATGAAACCAAACAGAACTTTATAAATAATTGAAACACTATTGCAGAGCTAATGATGCAGGTAGCATTTGGATAGATTTTTCCAGAGCACATCAATACCTGTTTTATGGATTCCATGAAAACAAGTCAATGAGAATTTCAAGGATTTAATAAAGCATAATGGACCAGCTTTGGACTACTTAAAGAAATCTATGGAAATGAATAGGGACTCAGTCTGTGGCACAGAATTACACAGGACTTTGAAAACCAATGATGGGAATTGCACAGGTTTCCAACAGTGGGCAACAATCTCAGCGAGTCGTTTCTCCTTCAGGCACCAGAGCTGTCGATGACATTTACCTATGACTGGGTTGGGTTTTGTTTTGCTTTTTTATAAATCATGTTAAGCCAAGGGACAGACATCGCAATCTACAACGCTTATGGTATAAAAGGTACAGTAGGCTATTGCTGCTTGCTTTCTGAAGCGTGTCTGCATGTGCTGTTGAAGACAAACTGCAGAATCTATCTCACATGTTCTGCAGCTGATCCTTGCTCACTAACACAAGCTCTTTGGTCAGGTACCATTGCACTTTGTCTGCCCTAGACAGTGGCCACAACAACAGAATCAAAGACGTAACAAGAGAACATTAGTAGATGGGGAGTAAGAGCCTTTTTTTTTTTTTTTTTTTATTTAAGAGTAAAAGCTCTCTGGGGTCCCCACAAAAGGTTCCCCCCCTCAACAGCNTTTTTTTTTTTTTTAATTTAAGAGTAAAAGCTCTCTGGCGTCACCATAGAAGGTTCCCTCCCTGAACAGCTAAAAAAATTACTCATTTTATAATAAACTGACATGGATGTTAACTGTTAAAGATCCTCACTGGAGCCTCTTCCTCAGCCTCTGTAACTGCGGGGTCCCTGAGGAGCGCTGGGCAGAACAGCGTCACGCACCCAGCCCCGCGCCTGGGGCTGCCGAGCAGGGGAAACACAGCCCGGGACGGGGCTGAACCCAGCCCCAGCCCCTGCTCTGCAGACCCAGGGAGAAGCCCCAGGCACCGGCTCCGATGGGCACAGGGGCTTTCCGAAGCAGACAGAAAGCCCAGCACAGCCGCTTTCTGCCCCAGGCAGGCGCACACCTCACCTGGGCTGCCCAGACACAACCAGACCCGAGCACGGCAGAGACCATTAACTTTTTACTCCCTTTCATTCTAATCTAATTATATTTCCGTGTTCAATAGCTGAGCATAATGTTAAACAGGCTATTCTGAGTAAGCTGCAGCCAGGGAAGACTGGAAATTTCATTTACACTGAATATATGATTCATTACAGCGGGGGCTTGGGACAGACCAATTAATGTACCCGAGCACGTGGCTCTAGCTGGCACGGCTGCCCCACCACAAAATGGCACACGGTTAAGCCTAATTGCTTTTCCTGCCACTGCCATCAGTGGTACCACCTTCACAAGAACAACAAGGAGGTGAAAACAGCCCAAGGTAACTAAAAAAGAAAAAAAAAAAAGAAAAAAAAGTCCCCAAACAACAAAACAGAACAAAAAAACCTGCTGGAGCGGTTTTTGCAGGGGTCTGCTTGCAGCAGCAACCCAGGTGGGAGCCCGGGCTCCTGGGGACCATGCATCCCGCAGAGCAGCGAGGGGACACGGGGGGGCTGGCACCCTGCTACCGTTTGCCAAGAGCCACAGAGGGCGCGGAGGTGGGCTGGAATCAAAATTCGGGCTGATGTTTGAGCCTGACCCTCGGAAGCCCCAGGGACCAGGGGCTCCCTCTCTCCCTCTGGAGCCCACAACCACCTCAGCTCCCGACTTCCAGCTCGGGGCCGTCCCCGGCTCGCCCCCACGGGAAAATCGTTCAGGACCCAGCCTCCCGTGCGCGGCGTTTACGCAGCCGCCTGCCCAGCTCGCAGGAGATGCCCGCGCCGCGCGCGGGGTGAGACGTGGCGGGAGCGGTACCTACCAGGAAACAGCCACACGGCGTCTGCCCTGCCCCGGGAAGTAAAACAGGCTTCGGCCAGTCAGCAGGAGATTTCAAACCATTTCTCAGACACAAAGGCCACAGGAATAAGATGCCGATCAGAAGAAGAGGGTCTGCAGCGAGCAGAAAAATGGGCTTGCGCGTGCTGGTGCATAACACGAGCAAGCCGCAGAGGCCTGCTGCACAAGTCAGCTTCTTTAGAACAACGCTTTCAGTGGGCTTATTGGCCTTGGAAACCAGGGTCGTGCAAAGCAGAGAAAGCAGCAGAAAAGGCTGGGCTGTGATGCCATGTTTTCCCCTGTGAACAAGCACCTCTTGGCGCTGCCAGTTGGCCCGGGGACGTTCACCCCACCCAGGCCAGGCAGGGCCACCCCTACGGGGGCATCCCCAGTTTCCCCCTCCCGGTGGGGGCAGCGCTGCCCCTGCCGTGCACGGGGCCGCGGGGATGCGCCCAGGCCAATAACCGCCCAGAAAGCATCGCCTTGAGGCAGAAAAGCAACAGACCCTTCCCAGCCAGTGCCCAGCACCCCCAGCAGCACGCAGATGGGGCAGGGAGGCAGAGCACCTTGCCCCCCGCCGCACCCCCGTGTCGGCTCGCTGGGGCTCGCATCCAGGTTCACACATGTACATTCAACGAAATGGTTTGAAAATCCCGTCCAATTCTCTGCCTTCCAAGATCAGAGGAAACACCAAAGTGTGCAAATGAGCAAAACCCCACGTGCATGCAGAAGACGGTTAAAAAGATGTCTGTTACATTGTCGGCGTTCAGGCATGTGTCCTTCATGCAGCTGGACATCAGCAGTGGGCAGCAGACCAGCCACAGCGCAAGCAGGCTGTGGATCTGAAGCACTGGTTGCTCATTTTCTCCCTTGCAAGGCTCCTGCGGTTTTCTCCAGCTCTGCCAGCAGACACGCAGGCACTGCGCAGGGCAGCGTGGCTGATCTCGGCAGCAAGGGGCTCCCGCTCCAGCCGCGGAGCCCCAGCCCCGGGGATGGGTCACCCCGGTCCTCCCGCACGCCTCCCTCCCTGCAGGCGAGGGGCACGCAGAGCCACGGCTCGCCGCTCTCGCACCTTGCTGTCAGCTCCTATTATGCCCCCTTGTTAATGTATCATTATTTCGTGCCAGACAAATGGTTCATTTGGTTCTTGCAGCCTGCTCCTTCATTAATCACACTGCTCATTCACAACCGAGCAGCTCTTTAGATGCCACTTAGAAGACAGCACAAATTCTGGAAGATGGATCTGAGGAACGTTTACTTGCTGGAGGTGGAGGCAGGGAACTGAAAAATGTGCGGTGCTAAACACTATCAGGGCTGGATGAGAGGTGCTCCAGGTAAGGGCAGCTGACACCGCGAGGACGGGGCGCAGCACAGCTCTGCAGCTGTACTCGTGGCGAGGTGTCCGTCTGTCCTCGTGCGCGGGACAAGGAGCTCAGCGCCGTGCCCGGTGCCAGCACGGCCACACCGCGCTCTGGGCACGTGCTGCGAACCGGCACCTACCCGGGCAAGGAGGGACGCAGCGGCCCTGGGGCAGCCCTTCTCAACCGCCTGAGCGCGGGGACCCTGATGCTCGAGGTGCACGGGGGACGCGAGGGGCACCGCCTCACCTGTTTCCATTGAAGGTTGCTTTGTAATCTCCGGGTGAGTGCAACGCCTCCTCCGCGTACACAGACACCGGCGTCCTGACGCACTCGTGGGAGCACTGCAGCGTTTCGTTGTAGGCTGTGAATATGTCCAGGCTGCTGGGCACGCGGGCGGGGGTGAAGTCGGTCAGGTTCTGGCAGCTCTCCTCCTGCTGATTGATTTTGCGTTGGTGGCTGTTACGCCGCGTGTTCCCGCTCTGCGCGCAACTGAGGCGTGGAAGGAAAGGAAAAGAAACACGACACAAAACATGTCGCTGACGCTTGGAAGAGGAACTCGCATTATCGACCATTAATTATACATCATTCAATATTAGATTATAATTCAGGCACTTTGGAAAGATCAGCCACAATCAAGCAGTCATTTTGCTTTACTTACAATTTTTTTTAACAATCAAATTTAAATTTTAAATATAAGCTTTTAGCTACCACAAGAATTACTTAGCAAGTCATACGTTTTTATCTGCAGGAAATGAAAGCCTTCTTTTAAACGAAAAAAAATGCAGATGAGAACAATGAAGTTAAACCCTTTCTACTTGGGAGGCATCAAAAGATTCTAAATTATTGGGACAAATAGCTCCAGAAACATGTCTGACACCGCACTATTTCTCCCCTTGGGTGGGAGGAAGACGGGCAGGATTGGAGGGCTGGGCGAGGGCAGCAGGGCCGGGTGAGCCGGGCTCCCCACACCCCGGCCGATGTCCCCCCGGTGCAGGCAGCGGCTGCTAGCAAAGACTCGGGAAGAGCGGGTGAAACCGGTCGTGCACGAGGGGCTCCTCCCCCGAGCACCCCTTGCCAGCGCCCAGATGGGAACGCAACTTGAAATTCAGGGTCTGCCAGGAGCACCGCCTGACCTGGTAACTGCACGGAGGGCAGGAGAGCCGGCGGGAGGGAACACCCGCTCTCCTCCGTCCTTCCAGCTCCCTGGTGCCGTTGGGAGGAGGACGGATTGAATGCTTTCTCTTCGGAAAGGGAAGCCTGGTGGGACAGCAGCTCTGCTTAGGGGGCGACTCCACTGATTTAGAAGCTTACAACAGGATCCCACGGCCATGCAACACCTCTGCTTTGGCAGGTACGAGGCAAGAAAAGGGCCAGCTAGGGAGGAGGTGGGAGCCCTCGCTAGAGGCACGTCCCCTGGGGACGGGCGACCGTGTGGGGCGAGCCCCGGGGCGACAGCAGCGTGCTGACTCGTGGCTGCACGACCGGGGCACCAGCTCTGGGAACAGAAGCTGCTCTGACCTCGGAAGGGACGCGCCAGCTTGTAGCACGCGCTCGGCACCGCCTTCAGCGGCACGGGGGACTAAGGAATCGCTCGGGCCTGCTGCAGACCAGGCTGCTTCTATTTAAGGGTCTGGATGCTGAATTAATTAAGATCTCACTTTTTTTAAGCAGGATCAGCAACACATCATAATATTGGAAGGGCCATCGGGTGCTGGCATTACTGGCACTGCCCCTCCGGAGGAGGGGACCCACAGGGCACCGGCACGAGGCCACCGGCACAAGGCCCCCGGCGCGGCAGCGGCCGGCGCGACCGCAGCGGGCACAGCCAGCCCCAGCTGGAAGGCACCGCTACCACCGAACCGCCAGCTCCCGGCACATTTGCAGAAAGAACAGCAGCAACAAAAGCACACGCACTGCACACAGCCGTCCCCCGCCCGCCCTGCCCAAGGGGGACACGCAGTACCCCGCGGGCGGAGGCGGCGTGCCACCTGGGGCCGGTGACTAAGCGTGCGATCTGGGTCAGCCCTTCCGCCGAGCCGGTGAAGCAGCTCGCTGCTCCCCAGCCCTCGCCTGCACAAACACGGCTGCTCTGCCTCTCACGCAGAGGACGCCTGACCTGCACGAAGGAACAAAGCCCACTCTGGGAAATGTTAGAGCTGAGCACAGTCGTTGGGGTGCTGGTTTTCTGTTGGTGACACATCTGATTGCTGCCTGAGCTTCCTGCACGTATTCTTCAGCAACCTCCCAATTTCACTTACTGTAAGCAAATTCTGCTCTCCACCCTACAGCAACCACCGTTTCCCCCCCGCCCTTTCTGGCTTCAGCATTCAGTTATTCGAGCTGCTGTGCTAAGCTGTGGCTGGCCAGAGCAATGACACCTGCATGTGCAAAGACCTCCCCAGGAGTGGCTGGCTGCACTTGGTGCCAACCCTTTCACCTGCCCTAACCGACGAGGCTTAGCAGGCATGAATAACGATTCAGCTGGTGGTTCTTGTACCTTTAACTGAAACAGGGCCATCTCAAGTTAGGGACGTGACTTATAAGACACAGATGTGAGCCTCACATGGGGACTTCCAAGCTATCACACATCAGCGATCCCATTCGGCATTAACATCTTCCACTCCTGATCTCAGATCTCCAGAACGGCCAGCACCGGCCCGACGGACGCGGGGAGCGCCCTGGCGTGGGCAGCACCCCGAGGATGACGGGAGGTGGGGACCGGCAGGAATGGTGCCGCTGCCCCCCGAGGCCCCACCAAACACACCCTGAGCCTCACGGGAGGGCTTCCGTGGGCGTTAATCACGTGGCTGAGCGCTGGATCTGCACACAGGCTTCGTGCCCCGCCTGCACAAACCTGCAGCGAGTAACTCGGCACTGCCAAACGTCCGTGCTTCCAGGGCATCTGGCGCCTCGTCTGGCGGGACCTACCTGGGGGAAGCAGCACCCACCGTGCCCCCAGACTGCGATGCTTCCATGGCACTTCAAGTAGCTTTGCCTCTCAATCCCAGTTAGCGAGCAGGCTTCTCAATCAACCTGTTTTCCTAATTTACCTCTAGGCTTAGGGATTGATTTTCTGCGGCACCCGCAGACAGCACTGGGCTCACGTGGGCAGCAGGGTGCACGACAGCGGGGCTGGGGGTGGCGGGAGGAGAAACCCACAGGCAGAGACCACGGCGCTGGCTGGAGACAGCAGCGCGGAGCTGCAGCTGTCCTCGTCGTCCCAGAGGTGCAACGGTGTTATTACACCCAGCAACGCTGACCTCAAAGTAGGCCAGTTTCTCAGGGAAAATAGGTAAAGTCACGAGTGCCTGAAGCTAAAAGCTAACCTATTTTACCAGACGCACAGCCATGTTAGGAGAATAAATGAGAGCAAATTAAGCTAGAGGAGCACATGAGCACTCCAGGGGACGGGGCACACTCAAAACTGGCGCCAGGCAAGGGGCTCAGAGGAAGCCTTTCAGCCCCTGGAGCTGCAGGAAAGGTCAGAGCACGGCACCTGAGGCGCAGCCCGGGTGCCGGCAGCCGCTCCAAGCGCGGCAGAGGGAAGCCGCTCGGCGCAGGGCAGGTCTTGGCTGCTGCACGGGCTGCACGCTGCCGGCAGGAAGGCACCCGCCGCTGCAGCCCTCGCCCCCAGCCCGCCCCCAGCCCCAGCAGCACCACTCCGGCAAGCCCACCGACGAGAGACCTTACCAGTTTTTTAAGACAAGAGTTGTTATCAGAGCAGCTATGACCATGATGAGGGACACTGTAATAGTGATTATCTGATGGACCGCCAGACCTGCAAAGAAAAGAAATCAAAGAGAGCGGAGATAGGAAACTGGGGGGACGCAGGACCCACACAGAACCCGTGGCCTCGCGGAGACGCTCCCGGCACCCGGCCAGCCCAGCTCCAGCAGGAGGAAACGAAAGCTCCCGATGTGTGCACGCCTCCGAGACGTTCCCTCAAGCCCCAGGGCAGCACATCGCATCCCCTTGCCCTCCTCCACCCAAAACCCTTCCCCGGTGCGGGGCTGGTGAGCAGCCCCCAGGCAGCGGCAGCGCAATTCTCCCTCCTGCATTACATAAAATAATCTTTAAACCGGGCTTCTCCTTTTCTATCCTTTCAAGTATGTTCCTTGTCAGCCTGAATTAGGCACGAAGAACGGAAGAAATGTAAAGACGCATACCCTCTGGGATGGAACGGGAAACTTGAGCGCAGCCTTGCAGTGGGTGCAGGATTAACCAGAGATAATAATTACAGTACTAACTGCTGCTCACTTAAGAAGGTCGGATGGGCTCATTTTCTCCTAATTCACCTTACACAGGGTATAATTTTGGTTCATATATCATTCCTAATGAGCAGTTTGGAAACAAAAGCATCTCAATGTACAGTATGTTTGTGATTTTGTGCTGCTTTACAGTTGCAATTTCGTAATGAAATGATTTTCCTGGCTGCAGCCCAAGGATGTGCTATTTTTCACAAACAGATGTTGCAGCTCCTGATGGTTGATGTTTTTAATAAATAAATAAATGTTAGTATGACAGGAAAATGAGCAGTTTTATATATCTATATATAGATATAGATATGTATCCGTGCAATACATACGTAGCGTTCCTAGCTCGTGTGGGTGTGCGTGGCAAGGAAATTGCTTCTTCCCACACAACAGCGTGATGATCCCCAGCCAGCTGCCTGCAGGCAAAGCCAGCGGAGCCAGGCAGAGCCTGCGGAGCCGCCTCGATGCACCTGGCCGCGCCGAGCATCGTACCGGGGAGTTTGCGGGCGGGCAGCGGCACCACGGCGAACCGGTGCAGCAGCCCCTCGGAGCCAGCTCGGTGCTGCTTCCCAGTGCCGGCAGCTGTACGCACGCACAGCTGTGTGCTGCTCTGCTGCTTCTCACAAAGCCTAACAGCGTTGGCTCCCTTCAGATTTCTTATCTTGTTTTCCCCTGCTCATCCGCACACCAGGGGTTTTGGGTCCCTGCCTATGCCCCCGCGCTGCCAACAAGACTCGTCAATGGAGAGAAGCTGCTCGATTTCAGCCCGGCTCCCAGGGCAGAGCTGCCGCCTCTCAGGGGCACGCAAGCGCTCAAAGGCTCCTTAGCCCACGCACTGCTGAAGAATTGCTATTTCCCCAGAAACACTAGGGAAAACGCTGCTGACCCGAGGAAGAGCAGGGAACAGCCGCGCTGGCACAGCGAGGCAGCTGCAGCGGCTGCCGCATCCCGCGGTGGCTCCCGAGGGCAGCTCCCTGCAGATCTCTGCCCGCGATCACAGGGACCCCCACCACCCGAAGCTCGCACGGCACGGACACAACGCCAGCCAGAAGGACACCTTTTTAAGAAGCGCTGCAGACTTTCCCTGCCAGGATGCATCCCAAGCGTAAATCAAACGCTCAGAAATGTGAGCCTTGACAGTTTAACGTAATAAAACCAATGTCACCTTTGGCGAGTCTGATTCACCAACGCGTGCGGTGCCAGCGATCGCTCGCGGTGAGCTCCCTGCTTCCCGCTGGCGCGCGTGTGCCAAGAGCGCAGGCTGAAGCCGCGCGGCGCAGCCGGGCTCGGGGGAGCCGCTGCCAGCGGCGAGGGGCAGAGCGCTCACCTTCCCGCCTCCCCGCGCGGCTTACCTCCCCGGCGAGCGCTGGAGATGGCACAGCTGGAGCTTCTTGCTCTGAAAACGAAGTGCTTCAGGGGAAACCAAAATTTCCGCTGAATGCTGCTTATGCGTAAGGCTCTTTTTTAACAGGAAAGCTATCCACTGCTGCAGCACAGAATGAAAGAGGATTCTGGGTCTAGATTCTCACCAAGTATCGTCTTTCTGCCCTAGGACTCGGATGCACTAACGCAGACTGCAAGCGGCAGCCCTGCCCTGCGGGCTGCACAAGCAAGCCCCGAGCCTTGCCTCCGGCCCGTGAGCCAGCTGGCAAAGGCCAGGACCAGAGCAGGAGCCTTCGGGGCTTCAAGTGAGGCTCCCATCGAGCTCAGCTGCCTCCCAGGCGGCCTGAATCCATGCACGCCCAGCCCTCCCCTCGCTACCCTCACGCGAGGCACCTGGACACCCCTCTGCTCCTGCTGCCCAGTATTCCCCTTCGGCAAGCACAGAGGGGTTTTGCCCACAGGTGTTCAGGATGCCAGGTCCCACAGCAGGTGTGGGCAGCCTCTCGTGGTCTTGTTGTTATTGCAACGCACTGGGCACTCCTTCGTGCTCCCCTGTGATAGCAAAAAATTATACATGAAAAAAAAGTCCAGAGAAGGGTGGATCAGCACGTTATAAATCAGTCCATGGCTTTTCCCTTGTGATGGCTGTGTTGTTGCACCTGGCAACGAGATCAACTCCTGCAGACAGACATAATGTGGTAGCTCCTGCACCTCAAGCCATTCTTGTTGCCATTGTCTAATGATGCACAACACAAAGTGATGGCGTGACGGACAAAATCACCCTTGCACCTGTCTGGGGGACAGGTCTGAAGCAGGGACAGAAGGGCATCCTTCAGACGGAGGAGTTCACCAGGACAGGGATGCCCCGGGCTTCTCATGCCCACATTCTGCCCCTCACAGCCACAGGGCCAGGGTCTGTTGGGGACCTTTCATACCCGTCGGGGATGGGCTCTCCTTGTTGCCTTTGTCTTGTCAGTGGAACAAACACCAGATGTCAGGATTTCAGCCATGAGCTAAGAGCTTCTGGTATAAAGAACAGTAAAAGCAAGAGCAAAACAATAAAAATCCTTCCAAATAAAAGCAGAAGTGTTTCTGGAAGAAGACACGCACTCGGCATCTTCTGCTGCTTATTCTGCTTTGCCAGAGGATGCGATGCGGGGGAGTTTGAGAGAAGAGCCTGAGCAACGAGCAGAAATCCCAGCTGAGTCACTCCTCTGAGCAGGCAGAGCCCCCCAGCAATGGCTCACCAAAACGCAGGGAGATGCCGAATATTGGGAAAAACACTTCGAGGTCTTTCCTCTGCCCCCCATTGCCACGAGCTGCACCACGCGCTCCCTCCCCGGGGACGCAGAGGGTGGCTGCTTGCCAGCGTCCTGGCGGAGATGGAGCACGGACAGATGAGTCAGGGTTATTTTTCTCCCTCAACTCAAGCACCTATTTTGCAAATGACCCATTTCCTTCATTTACTCCCAATTACACTTCAATTGGTTCAAACAAACTGTGACAAGGTTCCTCTGGAGAACACTTGGCAGCAGCAGCTGCCAAAACAAAAGCGAGGGTCGCGGGAAGCGGACTGCGCGCGCCCGCCACACGGCTGAGGCTCCCGCGGCTCCCCGGAGGAAGGTGGGGACAGGAGAGGTGTCCCCAGGGGCGCGGGAGCAGCCCTGCCGCCTGCAGCCAGCCGGCTCCGGGGCTTCGCCGCTCCAGTGCCCCGCGCGTGCCGAGGTCAGGAGCAGTGGCGAGCCCGGCAGCGGCACGGCACAACCACCAGCCGCACCGCTCACAGCGGTCTTGGAGCAGCTCCCAGTGGGACACCGCCGGGAAAGATAAAAGGAAAGACTAAAAATAAAGTAAAAACAGCCCAGTGCCCGATTCCTTTGAAAACAGAAGCAGCTTCAGAAACCAGACCTTCACAGAGACTGAGGAAGAGGTGGCAGGGGCGCGGGAGAACCTACGATGCAATTAAAGCTTGCACTTACATAATCCGAAACACGCAGGCAGAACAGATTGCGGGTGGCAGAGCACTAGGAAGGATGGCGTCTCTTCTGAGCAGGACACATGGATTTTAAGAAAAGCTAGATAATTTTAGACTCCAGCAGATACATAAGTTGCCATATGTACTAGCATAGTCTCTTTGCATTGCATATTAATTCTGCACCAAAGTCTAGGAGGATTTCAAGGGGACGGGAAATGTTTTTCCCAACAGCATTAACCACAGCAGTGCGAGGAACCGGGAATGGGACCCGACAGGTAGCTGAGATGATTTCTTGGGAAGCCCTACAGCAATACCCACTAGAATAAAGACTAATTCGTCTTTGTTCTTACTTAGCAAATATATCAAATCCTTTCCTCCAGGCCTTCAAAGAAATACACAGAACCGCACAAAGCAAAATCGATCAAGAATATCCAATCTGCAAGATAAGGTGTTAATGGATGGGGCACTCTGGGATACGGGAACATCCCATGAGGGACAACACCTGGGGGAGTGCGGCAAGATGACAGAGAGAAGGCTACACACAGCAAACCATTATTTTAAATACAGCCGTAGGAACCCAATCTGTCTGGAAGAAAGGGACCTGGAGGATAAAATCAATAGCTCATAAAGCAAAATTACCCTTCCTCCTTCAGTGCAGGAAGCCTCTGATGTGCGCAGCCCTGAGTGCATAACTCAGCTGAAGGACTGGGCCCCTAAAACGCAGAGCTGCTCGGGCAGCTGCGGGGAACAAGCTGAAAGCTGGAACACCGGGAGGGGGCACATTTATTCGCTCCCTCTGCGGCACGGCAGCGGCCAGGCTGCTCGGTCCCGCGGCAGCACCCACGGAGCAGAACGGGGGCAGTGCCCGGCTGAGCCCCCGCTCCCGCGGTGCCGCCGCTGGCTCCTAATCCCGTGGGAAGCAACAAGAAGGCAGCATCTTTCCCCCTGTCAGTGTGGATTTGCACAGCAAGGAGCCACGAGCTGCCTTACTCTTCCCTTCCTCGGCTTTGTCTTCTGGAGGAATATCATCTTGATATCTTTAAACGAGCGCCTTCACTCACTGAGTCCTTTAGCAAAACCCATTACTTTGCATCTCTGCGGGTAAAGCCCCAGCAGCAGCGGGGCACGGCAGGACGCTGCTGTGCGTGCCACCCTTTGCCCCTCCTGCACCGCACCGCTTCCTTCGGCGTTCAAGCGCCAAGAAACGCCTGTGGACATCCCAACAGTGGCTTTGGGTTCAGACAGCTTTGCCCAGGGCCAGGCAGGTCCCAAGGCCAGCACCCATGTGCATGAGGACATGCACCCCCTGCGAGGCCACCTCTTCTCAATGAAAAACTCTCCTCCTTCACCACTGTGCTTCCTCACTTTGTTTCAACACAAAATCCATTTGCATGCTGAATTGCTGAGATTTTTTTTCATTTCTTAAAAATCCTCCCATTTTTCCAGGATTTTTTTGTTACTTCCTCCTTTGCGACCAATACAAATGAGAGAAAAAAACAAATTTTCCCAAGGACACCCAGGCAATCCCTCTGCTTCCCCACTCCTGCTCACTCCCGCGAGGAGGTTTCTGGCCAAGGCAGACGGCTCAGCCGCAGAACGCGGGGCTGGGTCTGTGCTGACCGGGAGCCTCAGCTGCTGCCCCGGCTGCCGCTCCCCTTCCACATTTAACAGGCAGCCTGCGGTCATCCCAGGGCAACGTGCAAGCGGCACGGAGAGGAGCTCTGTTTGCATTGGGATCTGGAGGTGTGCAGATGGAAAACTCGGGGATCACCTTGTGCCTCATTTCCAGGCAACTGGGTGCCAGGCTCTGGGACTCCGCACCCACACCGCCCCACCACGCCATGTCGGGGTTTCTCCTGCTTCACAGCCGCTCCGGCACCTGGGTTCCTCTCCCCGAGGTGAGGATGGAGCACGACACCGTGGACACGTCCCCCGCGGTCAGCGCGCTGGGAACAACGGCTCCGGTGGGCAGCATCCACCTCTCAGTGCTCGTGCCTCCGCTCCTGGAGGAACATCACCGGCGCGCTCTGGAGACACAAGGGCTGACATCCAGGAGGCTGCCGACTGGGAGAGGCGCTGAGGGACGAGCGGTCCTGCTCTAACTGATGCAAGGAGGTAGCCGGGCCCCTGCTCATCTTCTCTTTCCTGTTTTTTCCTTCCTCTGTCTCAAGTAGTCCTGGAGGCACTTGGCACTGGCATCACTTTTCCTAGCGGAGTGTAAACTTTTGGCACATTCACGGAGCAACCGGTGACCATGGGGTCCCAGTGCACGGAGGCAAGGTTTGGGCAGGCGCTGCTGGCTCCCAGCTCAGCCCCGCTGAAGTCCCCTCTCCCTGGAAATAATAAAGCTGAAAAAATTTTAAACCACAAAAGGTCTGACACCACCTCGTTACAGAAGCAGGTGGTCATTTAATTACATGATAACCACAGACACAGCCAGCTCCACAACCGCCAGGCCGAAGCGCACGGTTAGCGGGTGGCTGCTGCGCGGGGTCCCTGCACGGCACCGCCACTCGGGTGCCACGGCAGCCAGCTGCAGCTGCACGGAGCGCAAATACCTCCTCCCGGCAAGGGGACTGCAAACACTTCACTCTTACAAGGCTTTTACTAGTAAATTTGACGCAGTGACCATTTAACTCGAGGGTAATTACAGGAGAAGTATTTAATGGAATTGAAAGTGTGTCCAAACCCCTGCGCTTCTGCTAGTGCAGCAGAATTTAATGTGTCGCATGCCAGGAGGAAAAGCTCTTCAAAGGCGCTCTTTGAACCCTTGGAAATGCTGAAATATTGCTGGGTTTTTCCATTCGCACATCGTCCTGCTGAGCACCGCTCTCACCGGGGACTTCTCATCCCCGAAGCACCAAGCTGGCGTTTCCAGGTCCCGACCCAGCAGCGAGCGCGGCAGTACGCTGGCTGCGCACTCCATGCCCCTGACTCACAGCTACAGCTGCCCACCACCGACTGCCCCAGCCACGAGCTGCTCAGATGAATGTCTGGCACCTGGAGTGCTCTGGTCTTTAGGAGAAAAATCCTGGTGTTACGGTCCTTGTTTTGGAGAACCAGACACACAAGCTTACGGAGACCCACCTTCAGCATCCACACGGGCAGCAGCTGATGGACACGTCTGTTCAGACATATGGACACAAGACATGCATCAAACTGTAAAACGTGATTCCAAATTCCCAAAATCAAGGGAAAAAAATCCAATCTTCTCAAAGCAAGCAAATGCTAAGATTTTTTTTTTGTATGTTAAAGACCACATATTTGCTACCAAGATGAAAGTGCTGAATTTTGGCCTTTCTGTCCACCTTTTGAAACAGCTCCTGGACAGCTCTGCATCAACAGAATTAATTCCATGAGAAAATCCATTTGAGACTAATGTGTCGCTACTGCAGAAGTGTGCAATGGCAGCGAACAGGAGATATAAGCTCTTAATTAAAAACAAAGAGAACCTCTATCCCCCAAGGCCTTTATTTCAACAGCACTGGTTAGGGAGACCATATTTTTCATTTTCCCAATAAAAATAGCTATGAGCCGCAGCTCTTTGAAGACCCTCATCAAGGCCTCTAAGCTGCATGAAATTAAAAAAGAAGAAACAGCTTCATTTTATTTTGCAGAGTATAATCTTGAGTTACCGTTCACGGCAGAAAAACAACAGCTGCTCTGACTACCTGCTACGTCTCAGCCAGGAGAGCTGCAATTAAGCACCTAAGCACCTTCCCGCACATATGCCGCGATGATTGCCTCCCGGAGCTCCGCCACTTGCTCCTTTTCCCCCATCCTTCCTGGCACCTCGTGGGTAATTCCAGTCAAGATGCTGGATGAGGGCAGGTTTTCTGAGGAACCCGCAGGCTCTGCCGACGCGGGGGGAGCACGGGAGGTCCGTGGGGCACCGAGGGGGCGGAGGTGGGTGCGGGGGTGCTCGGCATGCGTGGCAGGGGGCGAGCCAGGGAGGGAAGCGCTTGATTGCAGCACACAATTAGACACCGGAGGTCAGGCCCTGCCGCCCCTTGCTCATCAATCAAAGCATCACTTCTGGTCAGGGAGACATCATCTGAAACGGGCTGCCAGCAACAAAAAGGAAACTGGCTCATGAGAGCAGCCGAAGAACTTATGAAGAGGAAAACGATGAAAATGCAGACAGACTCAGTGCCTGTGGGAATTATTCCCTAGCCAAAATAACCTCCTAAGTCATTTCCACAGCGAGTTACCATGAAAGCATCAAAACCCACACAGAAGCCAAGAAGCCCGTGTCATTGCCCCGCCGCTGCTCTGCCCAGCATCCAGCTCGGAACAGAAGCACATCAGGCAGCCGGTCACGCTGCATTTTCCAGCCTGACAGGCAGTCCAGAACCTGCTACCTTAAACAACCGCAAGAGCAAAGGATTTCTCGCTGTTGGCTTAGTAACTGTCGATGGCATTTGGCCTGGGTCCTTGCCTGAGCCCTAGCCGGCACAACTCGGCTGGAAGCCTGAACCTGCAGCCACGCCGAGGCAGATGGGAGGTGGCAGGCGCCGGGCAGGCGGGGGGCACGCAGCCCCCGCTCTGCGTCGGCTGAGTTCGGGCACCACATCCCTGGCGACAGCAGTGGGCCAGGCGAGACAGCACAGCACCTGCCCAGGACACCCCTTCCACCCACGCAGCAGCATCCTGCCCCCTGGCGAGTCCTTCCCCTGAGTCCCTGGGGCTCGGTAAGAGACCCCGTTAGCACCTGCTTCTTTATTCCACTTCTAAGAAAACTTCAGCATCCAGACCTCGTGACCGTCATGGAGAGTTTGGGGAAAACTGGCTTCGCCTAAGAGGCATTACAGCTTCCCCAGCGACCCGAAAACACCCACGCGGCTTCCCACGCAGGGATGTGCACCTGCTCCGAGGTCATCTCAGCTGAGCTGCTTGCTTTGTCTCTCTCACCTCAGTGATATAAATGATAGGGCATTAATTTTCTCAAGATGCATGCTGCTCCTGGTCCCTGGAAGTCTCACCTAGCCTATAAATCTGCTTTTGGATGGAAAAATTCAATGGCGAGTGTGGCATGACCGTTCTGTAGCAGTCACAGCCGCGAATGGCCTTTTCCTAGGGGGGATCAGCATGGGTTTGCCATAACTCTAACCACAGTGATGCTTAATAGCTTTTCAGAAAAATAATCTACAATGAACAAGAGGGCTGACCTGGTGCGCTGGGAAACATCCTTAGGCCCGCTCCTGCTAACACCTCTACTCCTTGTTCAGCACAGCCCAGGCCTCCCTCTCGCCCCTGCTTGCACCCCTCTCGAGGTCAGCCCCTCGAGGGGCCCCCGTGGGGCCAGGACGCTGGGGGGCCCCGCTCCAGCCCCGGTGCTGCAGACCCACCGCTGCGGCAGGGCTGTCCTGGGGATGCTGCGCTGCATCCCCAGCCCTCCTGGCAGAGCCCCGCGCGACTGAGTGCAGGCAAAGCCCCGTGGTGCTGCAGCTGCAAAATCACCGAGATCAGCTCTGAAACCCTGCCTAGGGAGCACCAATAATCCTGAAGTTAAAATGCAGCTCTTCGGCAACAAAAAGCCAAGGTTCCTGGAAACCTGATATCTTGAGTTGGACTGTGGAAAGGAGAAGAATATCCTGCTGCTGCTTTGAAATATTCTTGCCAAGAAAGAAGATCCTAGAGGCTTATGCTAAAGACACTGGGACTTATCTTCTCAGGTGTTACAGCAAATATCACCAAGCAATAAATATTTCTGAGAGCAGAAGAGGAGCATTTCTGGCTCATTTAGACGCACGTGGGTGAAGGCATGCAGGCACGCACATCATCTGCTAATCCTGGGGAAAACAACAGCCCCTTCTCCCTCGCCAGAGAAAGCTCAGCTTACAGCCACGCTCGCTTCTTGCTTCAGGTGCCATCCTCATCTTGCCAGTTCCTCCATCCTTAAGGAAAGCCACGTTGTTGCGCAGCTGATGCGTGGCCTTAAGAAGCCTCCTTCAGAAACCTCCCAGGAAAAGCAGAACCCCTCGCTCTTGTGCATCGCCAGCACTCCTCGGTGCGGCACTGTGGGCCCCCCTGCAGTGACAGTGTGAGGGACACAGACCCCAGGCTGGCGGGGACATGGGGGGCCCTGCACACGCTGCTGGGTGGGACACACATTGACTGTGCCTCTGCGGCAAACGAGGGAAGAGATGGATTTTCCTTCTCTTGCTATGGCACTGCCCGGCCCCGCCGCTGGGCACTGGCAGGCAAGTGCCCGACGAGACCTCCTCCAGCCAGGGTGAATGGGCTGGCTGACAAATTAAGACGAAATGCGGCCTCGCTTCCCGCTTGGCAGAAGCTATTTTAGGTTTTGAGGAAAGATTGCAATCGAAAGCTTGATAATCCTGCAGAATCGATGGGCTTCCCACCCGGTGCTCAGGATGGGAGGGGAGGGGAGGAGAGGAGAAGCGTCCGTCCGTGCTGGAGCCCCCCGGCCCCGAATGCGTGGCCAGGAGTGGGGCACGGATGCAGCCCCCTGTGGCACATCCCAGCCCGTGCTGGCACGAACGCACCCGCGCTGCGGCTCCTTCCCGAGGCCTGTCAGCCCGCGCCCGCTCAGCTGCACCTAACTGCACCAAGCGAACACACAGAGCTGGTGAGAGCACGGGCAGGGGCTGCGGCCGGGTCCCTGCCCTGCCCACCCCGCGCAGCCCGGCCGGAGCCCCCCGCCACGGCTCAGTGCCCGCTGCGGACAGCTTTGTGAACGATGAACGAAGAGACAAAGCCCAAACTGATTAACAGCCAATCACTCTGCGCTGCCTCAGGCTTGTCTTCTGCAGATGGTGAAACGAGGGGGTCACACGAAGAACCCCCTCCTCAGAGCCCTCGGGGAGGCACCCAGCCCCGGGCACCCTGCACCTCCCGCATGCAAAGCAAAGGAGTCTGCTCTGCCTCTCCGGGCAGAAACACAGCCACCCGGGGTGCCAGCCACACGGCCAGGCCGGGCAAGGACGAGGCGCCCGCCGTCAGGGTGACCCGCGGATGCTCGCTCAGCGAACGCCCTCCAGCCCCGGCCTCTCCGTCGCTGCCCCCGAAGGGCCGAGCCCGCGGTGGCTCCCGACGCCTTTGCACGGCGGATCAAAGCGGCAGCGCCATCCCAGCCGCCCAGGGTTTTCTTTTAAACGCATCTTATCTTTAATTAATTCCTTTGAAGCCTTTTGCACGCGCTGTCTCGCTGCATCCAGCGCTCCCCCCCGTACCCTCTCTTTGAAGGCAGGGTCACCTCCCGGCAGGGAAGCGCACGTCTCCCCGCCGCTCGTTATCCACGCTGCGCGCCCAGCCAGCGCGCAGGAAGGAGGGCGCCGGGGGCGGCCGCCCGCTCAGCGCCGTGACGGAGGCGCAGCCGTGGGTGCCCACGCAGCCCCAGGCCGCCCTGCAACCCCACCGGCTGAGCCCCCCGTCCCCCCCCAGCACAGGGGGTGCCCGCTGGCACCAACATGGGCTCCTTTACGAGCACGCTGCTTGCAGAGCACGATGCCAAATTCATTGCGTACCGGCCATCAAATAACCATTAGGAGCAGCAGACGGCACATAAAGTCCTCTGCCTTATAAAGCACTTAAAGGTTTAATTAAAGATGGCTTTATTCTAATAATACTGCAAGGAAGGCTTCAGACAACTCAGTGAGCGCAATTCATGCCTAAACTCCGACAGTCCCTGATTCACGCTTTTCCTTTTCTTTTTTCGGCTGAGCCAGTAGTAAGAGCAGATACTCGCTCCTGCGGAGGACAGCAGCCTGCAGACAGCACCGCGCCACCGCGGCGACAAAAGCTCTGCTACAACCTTTGCCTCTCGCAGCACTATGGAATTTTAATTATTTCTCTCCTTACATGCTCCATCGTAAAATGAATATGACAGCTCCCGAAAAAGGAAGCACATTTTTGAAAAGCATAAGCATAAACTACGCATGGGTGAACATATTGAGTCCCCATCTGACTGCCATCAGCACTCTTGCCAGGCACTGAGCAGACATAGGTGGCACAGGAATAAACACACCTGATCTTCAGTTTACTCGCTACAAAAAACAAAACAAAAATCCCTGCACGACAACACCCACCACAACCAGAGCTGCACGCATTACCTCCCTCTTTTGTTTTTGGATACTAGAAGCAATCACTTGCCTATCTTTTCTCTTCCTAAGCAGGATTTTTGCTATTCCACAGGAATTTTTTAGGGTTGTTTTTCTACTGGTGAGTCATAGATAAATTGTTCCTGTCTTTTTTTCTCTCTTCTTCACCAAGAAGGAGTGGGGTGAGAAGAAGACCTGAGCAGCATTGCTTTAACCTCTTGTCTCACTGAATGCTGCCACATTTGCCGAGGCGCAGGAAGCGGTGCCGTGCCGGGAGCCGAGCGTGCAGGCGTGTGGTGCCACAAAGGCACCGTGCCCACGGCTGCGCCCCGCGACGGCGTCCCTGGAGCCGCAGCGGGACGGGGCTTGGCGAGCTTGGCACCTGCCTGGGCGATGCTCCCGGGAGCGTGAGCAGCGGGGCCGCTGCAGGGTTCGGGGCGTCCCCTCCCCGAGCCAGGGCCAGCCCCGACAGCGCCCACCCCGCGAGGTCCCCGCGAGGTCTCCTGGCCTCGCTGCCCCTGCCAGCGTGGTGCAGGGCCTTCTGGCCACGCACGCGGCGAAGGGAAGGCACAGCGAGGAGCACGGCCGTGCCCACGTGTGCGATGGCTTCTCCTGGCGTTTGAAAGCATTTCTGGAGAGAATTAACATTCCCCCCTCAGTCACTTTGTTGACTCACATCCCCATCCTCAGCCGCCATCCCACACCAAGCCCTGCGGAGCGGAAGGCAGAAGCTTTTGTCTCCCCAGCCTGCAGCAGCTCCCTGTAGGTGCGCACGCAGGGGAACAGAGCGGAGGGGGAAAGCAGCGCTTCCGCGAGCAGGACGGCAGCTGACCTGCTCACACCACGCACGAGGCAGCGAGGGTGTCGCTGGCGGGCTGGGAGCTGGCGGGAGCCCCCGCGCCTGCAGGGCTGCGGGCCGGGGGAGGCTGAAGTCCGGCAGCCTCCAAAGGCAGCGCCTCTGCACCTGCCCGCGTGGGCTCCTCTACCAGCAGCGGCAACGCCGCGCAGGGCTGCAGGACAACGATTTGCGGTGTTCGCTGAGGCAAATCAAGAGTACAAACAAGTTACCTAATCCTAATTTGCAGCCATATGTTTTTCCAGGCAGCGAACAAACACTTCCAGCCGCCAGAGCTTACGCAACGGAGAGGAGCAGGGCTTGCACGGCGCGTGGGCTTCCACGTGCGCACTGCCAACAAGCCGGCGACACCGGGGCCGGTGCTTCGAGACGCAGTTGGTCGCTTCCTCACCACGACGAAGGGCCGAGGGGGACCCCGCTCGGGGTCGGCTCCCTCCTGCCATTTCCTGCCCGAAGGGAAGCATGGAGCAGCGGGATCCCGGCAGGAGCCGTCACCCCACGGCCAGGCTGGCCACGCAGCATTAGCTGGCAGCAATATAAGCTTTACATCAGAGGTTAAATGCCTTTTTGCTCAGTGTCCTGCGCGTCCCAGCTGCAGTCCTGGGGCTGAGACAAGAAGGTCCTTTAGCCCAGGAAAGGAGTTTATTGTATCCGCCATTCAGTGGAAAGAAGATCATTAACGAAAGCTCTGATCCTGGAAAAGTCCCTAATGAGAGCCCAGAGCTGCTCCCCCCTCCCCAGCACTGGAGGCCCATGCTGGAGGCTGCTGCACCGGAGGCTGCTGCGCCGGCTTGCAGAGACTGCCCTCCTCTACTGCGCTCCTCGACGCACACCCCAGCGACGCCCAAGGAGCAGCTGAACAATGTCTGAGACGGAAAAGCTCATCTGGCAGAGGAAGAAACACAGTGCATCCCGCTTCCAAAGCCTCCACCGAAACCAGGGGCACTGTGGGTTCGAGGCGTGGGAACTCGGTTACCTCTGCGTGTGCCTGACTCCGCGCTTCCCACTTCGACGGTTGTCCCGACACTCGCCCAAACAAGGGGTCACGATTTCTTGGGGGACCAAGCCACAGGGGCACAGCAAGGGCTTGAAGTGGCATTTCCCAAACTGACCTCATGGCAGAAAACAACTGCATTTAAGAGGAAAGTACTTGTGCTTCCGAAAGGGTTTTCTGCGGCTCCTCGCGTCACCCCCGCACCGCAGACACCCAGGCAGAGGGGCTGTCACAGCTGACTGACGGCAACCGGTGGCACTGCCCCGTTGGTACGGGCATGCCGGCTGCGAACCGGGCCTGGGCGATGCTGCCAACCGCCGCAGCGCGGGGCGATGAGGTTCGGCACCTCACCGGGGAGTTCAGGCAGCCAGCGGCTGATGCTGGGAATGGTTATCGATGCTCCATGGCTAATTTATCCAGCTGATTCTAACGTTTTTTTTTGTTTTTTTTTTTTTACAAATAGATGTGTAGGTTGGGAGTCTTTTCACTGCTATAAATAATTTTAAGTTAGGAACAACATTATGGTTGGTTTCTCCCCTTCTCCCAAGCAGGGTGTGCTAGATAAATTCATTGGGATTAAGATTAGATCATAAAATTCCTTTTCGTTTTGACTAGAAAATCACTGTGGGCTAAAAGCAGTCAATGCACAGTGAACATATTCTGTAAACTGTATAACAGTATCCCACACTTTAACACTGGTAATAACAAATATAATTTGAAATAAATGGGAACCTGCTTTCTCATCCATGTCCATGCAGCAAATAGTGCTGGTGGAACGTATTACAGTAACTGAGTGCTGCTCTAAATTTGATTACGGAAGATGGTTTGTGGATGTATACTGATAATAGGAAGAATGCAGCAAGCTGCTAGAAAATGCCTCAGATAAAAGTGATGAATCAGAGCTTCCATTTGTTTCCCAAGCGCTCGTTTGAAATCACTCACTTATCTCAGAGCTGGGCAGCATCTCTGCCACAGGAGCCCGTGCCACAACACGCCCGTGCCAGGACACCCTGGCTATTGATTTGCCATCCCCGGTGAGCCTCCGCCATGGGCCGAGGCTTGGTCATGCCGCTCAGCACTGCACCCAATCCCGGCATCGCCACCGCTACCCAGGGCCATTGTTAGGACGGATACAGAGCAGAGCGCAGATCCCAAGTCGTGATGCACCCCAAGCACCCAGCACACGCGGAGGAGCTGGGACAGCCGGACAAACCACCCCAATCGGCCAGACAAACCACCCCAATCGGCCAGACAAGCACTGCCGGTCCCGCTCTGGGGTCGGGCATCCCGCAGCACCGCAGGACCGCGCACCCCACCCCGCGGGAACGGTGGGCGCTGCGCTCGGTGCCCCGCACGGTACCTGCAGTGTCTCCCAGGCCGCGGGGCGGGCGGGCGTCCT
>VXAL01010995.1:0-14936 GCA_013399475.1 Chauna torquata | reverse complement strand
AAAGGAAAAGAAAAAGGAAAAGAAAAAGGAAAAGAAAAAGAAAGCAGCAGAGAGATTTGAAACGATGGAATCCCTTCTTTGCCCCACTCGCCTAGGAGCCTTTGTTCCCATGCACACAAATCCACTCCCACGGCGCAATGCACGGTAGGAAGGCCTTATTTTCACACAGTAAGAAAAACTCTTACAAATATTTACACGTGCTTAACCACAAGTACAAGAGCAGTTGACTGATTTCAATGAAACCGCTCAGATAATTACAGTGATTGCGTGCACGGGGCCTGCGGGGACCATTAAGCGCTCCCGGGCCGCAGCCCCAGTATCGCGGCACCCAGCCGAGCCTTGTCCCCAGCGCAGCCCCGCAGCCTGCCCGCAGCAGCCCCCGCGGAGCCCTGCCGCGGCCGCGCGGCTTTCAGAAGAAGAAAGAGAAAAGAAGAAGTGGGTTTCGGCACTTCATAATTAGTTGTGAAATTATTGGTGTCGGTACGTCAGAGGCACAACTTGGGTTAAACACTTGAATAATTATACGCCTGTTATGCAGATTTTAATTAGGCTTCCTTTCAGCTTGGCAGCGCAGGAGGCGGCAGCTGGGGGGCCGGGTGAGGTGGGCTCCGCAGGCGTGAGGGGAGGCGTGGGGTGCACGGGGGCTTCCTGACCCCTCGTCCCCAGGGCAGAGATGGCGCGGGGACAAGCGGAAAGAGGCGAGCTGCTGTTCTGCACCTGAGCGTCGCACCAGCAGACGATTACCCGCAAGGACCCGCAGCCGGGCTCCCAGAGCCGTGGCAGGGCAGGACCCTGGCTTGGAAGGGCCCGGGGGTGTGCGCAACGCACACCGGCTCTGCCCACGCGAGCCCCTCCGGGACATGGAGCATTTCAGCCCCGCACACTCCTCGCCACGCAGCATCTCCATTTCCAGAGGGGTGGCTTGACAGCCATGGCAGCACCACGGGAGCAGGCAGGGCATCCCTCTGGGCAAGACTTCTACCCTTCTAGCATCAAATTCCAAAGCAACAACCTGCTTGGCTCCAATGGCTCTGGCAGAGCAGCCGCTTCAGGTGCCCCCGTCCCTCCCTGGGGCACCTCACCCCACGGCACTGATGGTGGCACAGCGATGGGGCCAGAGTTCCCGCCCGCGTGCTGGCACCTCCCTGCCCTTGAAGGTCACCAGCCCGGACCGTTGTCACCCTCCACTGCTGTCCTTGCAGCGGGAAGGATGGCCACCTCGTGCGCTCCTCCGGCCCCATCCAGCCCGTGGCTCCCCCGAGCACAGCGCGGTCGCCACACAGGCCCCCAGAGCAGCCCCCACACTGCACCAGCAGCCCAGAGACTCTCCAGAGCAGGTTAAATGGGCCATTAGCCAGAGTTTAATTTCCTGGCAGAAATAAAAATACATAAATATTTAGTCATTTGTTTTCCCTCCCTTTTCCTCTGCTCTTTCAGAAAGGGACAACTCAGTCATCAACAACAAATATCCGCTAGCGAGATTAAATCCCTTGGTCAGAGGCACGGCAGAGTGAGGGGGAGAAGCCAGCACGTTTTGCAGTTTAAGCTGAGCTCGCGACAGCCCACGCCACCGCATCGCTGACCCCTGGCCCCAGGTGCCGCAGTCCAGGCACACGTCCGGCAGCATCACCCAAAGCATCCAGCCGAGCCCCTGCCGCTTCGCCTTCGGGCTGCGCCCACAGAGCAGGGGCTCCAGGATAGTGCCCGGTTTGGGGCTGTTTTGGGGCACCTGGGCTCCAGCTGCTCCGCTCGCAGCCTCCTGCCCCTGCCTGGGGAAGTTTATTCCTTCCCGGCTGGCTGTCTCCCTGCCCAGCCTGGCAGAAAAGCCTAAATCCCATGCTTGCGGGGATTTTCTGTCATTCAGCTCCAAGCACTTTGCTGAGCAGAGACAACCTCTGTTTTCAGGGTGATGGAGTTACCAACACAGAAGGCACTGAAAGCGTTTCTGACAGACCCATTGCCCGCCTTGCATGATACGTTCTCCCCAGGATGAAAATCCCTTTGTAAATCCTCTCATGCAGCCCTTTGCTTTGAAGAGCAGGGAAGCTGGCACTTCAGAAGCAGATTAATTCAAGGAGGCACACGGGTCTGATCTCACTGCACTTCCCAGTCCCGGGGACATCGTGCAGCGACACTGTCACTCCCAGGGCACCGCTGCCGGCTCCTCCCGGGGCTCTTCCCATCTGCTCCTGCCCACCAGGAACGCTGAGGCCATACCCAGTCCCTTCTCTCGGATGAAGCTTCGTTTACAGCCAGAAGCCGCTGGGTATTTTGAGAATCGAGCATACGCGTGAGAAATGCTTTGTTAATTAGTATTCTCAGATTGTGAGAGAACCTCAAATCTAAGATTCTCTCTATTCTTTACCACCTCTGTTCTCAGGTCTCCCTCATAAACACGTGAAATAGCGGACTGGCAAATGTGGTCCCAAGCTCCCCTCGAGCCATTTCCCGGCTGTGAAAGCCAACCCACCGCCCGCTGCCCCTCAGAAATCCGCAGGGACGCCCCTCCCAGGGGCTGCTGGAGTGCTGGGGCCAAGGCTCTTGCAACACCTTTGCAACTCTGAAGCACGTGCCCAGTCTATACAGGCGCAGAGCATTATTTGCATTAATTACGTTGTTTCCTAATCAGTACAGAGCGCGGAGGGGTTGGTTATTGCTTTTTAAGTGATGGAGCTGCACGCAATGGCACAACAGTCTCCAAATGCGTTACGGAAGTTGGACAGATATATGTACGAAAAAACAAAGCACACAAAAAAGATGAGAGCAATCAGGATAACTGGAACAAAACCCTCTTCTGCCGCCCTCTGTGCACATTACTTTGCATTTCTATCTGCAGAGACACCTGGCACGAGCACCCCAAGGGCAGAGAGGGCCGCGGGAGCTCGAGGTCCAGCGGCGTGATGGGGCGAGCTCCCTCAAGCCCCAGTGTGTGCCCGAGGCTGGCAGCATCCCGGTGCTGTGTCTTCGGGGACGGGGTGCCTGGGCACCACGCGGCTCGGTGCCACCTCAACCTCGCCATTTCTCATGCCTGCAGGACGCGGTGGGTCAGCGCTGCCTGCAGTGGTCACTCCTGGTGACAGCCAGGTCTTTTCCAAGAAGCTGCCATTTCAGCACAGGGCCAGGGTTTTAATTGTGCTGTTCCAAAGCCTGCGAAGCCCAGCGCTGCTCAGGGGACGCTGCTTCAGAATTGGCTGCTGCCGGTGAAGCTCATAGTGCCAATCCCTGCGTGCGGGAAGGGAAGGCAGGAAAATCCAGCCCGGGTGGTGAACAGGAGGAGGAACACGACAGGAAGGGAAAACATCTCGTACTGCTCCAAGGCAAAATGTTTTTAGGCTGCGTATGCTCTCTTGCCCTTTCTCTTCAGGTGCCGCCTGACATTCATGGTTCCTGCAGGAAGGGCACGGCAACACAGGAGCAAAACCCCTCCGCAGGTCTGCACAGCTGCAGCTCCCCGGCGTGCTGGGGACATCCCGGTCCCACAGACCTTGGGGGACGTGGACCCCCGGCACCACTGGTCCTGCAGGCGGGAGGGGGGTTAATCCAGCAGCTGCAAAACCAGGCTACGCGCTGTGCGCCCGCACGCCTGGAAATCCCTGAATTTGGTCATCTGTCAAAGCAATTAACTAGGATCAGGGCCACGGAGTGGCTTTGACAAACTGCAAAATACAAATTGTCAGCAGCTTGCAAGGCATTTGCAAATAACCCATTTCACTGAAGCCTCAAAAGACTCACTCGAGTGTGAATCTATAGGGCAGCAACGACAGAGGTGCTGATTTGCATCCTTTTCATAAGGTACTTGTTTTCTCTCCAAAATCGGCCCCTTTCTCCCATGACTGTGGAGACACTTCACAGGCAGCAGTAAATGCAGAATAGGCTGATTTTTAATGCAGAATTATACAAATGGAACCATTCTTCCATTTCATGCCTCGTGTTAGGTAATATATTGGTGTTGCACAGGGAATCAAGGTTATGTCCTTGTTTTGATGATTTACGAACTGAGCATTTTACATCTCCAAACAGCAAGCAATACAGAGATAAAAATATTCCCACGAACGCCAGGAGGACAAGCAGGAGCTGTGACAGGGCGAACCTGGCTTGTCCCTGGCAGGGTGCACCATCCTCGCGCGCGCCCGCTTCCACGCGGCAGGGAACCGCGCGCCTCGCTGCAGGAAGAGCGTCTTTGCCAGTGCGGCTCCGTTTCCTACGCGGGAGTTCAGATCACCACACAGCACAAGAATATTTACAAGAACTCCCTGGCTTTAAATGGAAAAAATGCTGCTGTATCTCAGAGGGTGACTTCCATGCTGGAGAATGGGAAGAGGGGAAAGTTTCCACGGCAGCAGATTACTTGGCCTGCAGTCGCATGTCCTCTCTTAGGTGGGGACTGCAGATACCGGTGCCTGCTGCAGCTCTTCTCCTCCCCAGCCCCGGTTCTGTGCGTGAGGATCCCTGCAGTGCAGCGAGTGTCCTTTGTCGTGAAGCTACAAGCCATTGCCATGGAAATAGAGCATCGCCATTTCACTCCGGCCCCTCGGATGGGCTGGGAGGAAGAGAGCAGCGAATTCCCCCACACAGGCAGCACGGACAGATGACAAGACGTGCATGGCGAGTCATGCCATGGGATCAGCACGGTCGGTACCAGGAGGGGCCCCATGGAGCGCCCACGTCCAGCCCTGGACACCACCGGGAGCAGCCCCCTGCCCGCCCGGCATTGCCCCGCTGCGCTCCTGGGCGATGCCTGGCTCCGTGGGCCATCTCTGCGAACCCAGCCCTAACGGGTCTGGCAGAGCTGGGAACTTGTTGTCTGGAGCCACGAATTCCTCCAAGTTAATTATAAATTTGAGAAAACACGGCTGCCAAGTTCTTTAAAGCTGGGACTGGGAATTAAGGTATGGATGCTGACATACAGTAGCACCTAGGTAAATTAAATGCACCACATCACTACCTATTCATATCACAGAACTGAGCTTCAGGATTATGTACTAATAAAAGTGGTATTTTAAACAATTCCTAAGTTCCTTCACTGTCCCCCTCTCCCCACAAGTAATTAAACTGACAACACTTCGTGCGGTGGAAGGGAGAGGATTTATCACAAAAGAAAATTAGCGGAGGCTGAAGCAGGCTGAATTCCCACCGCCACGCTCTCACAGCCGGGAAGCCGGAGCCCATTTCTGCAGGAAACGCGGCAGAACCGGGGAAGGAGCAGCCCCAGCGCTCAGGTGCGCGGGCTCCCGAGGAGCGAGACGCAGGCAGGGGAAAGGCTGCGCGTCCCTGGCGGTGCCAGGACGCCCGTGGGAGCCCTCGTCACTTGACCATCTGGGGGAAGAGCAACGCGCACCCGTGCTCCGGCAGCCTGACCATTTCATCTGCGCGGCTCCAGGGACAAGGCAGGGGCATCGCTATCGCCTTCCCCACGCAGTGACAGGCAGGGGCTGAAAGAGCATCCCTGCGACCTGTTCCCCTCTGGCCCTCGCCGCAGATGAAGCACGGTTTGTGTTGAGCTCCCCGCTCCCAAAACACCTCTGCAGGACCAGGATCCAGCCTGGGGGGGCAGCTGGCTGCCTGGCGTCCGGTGCGTCCCAAACCCAGGCTCCCTCATAGCATTTCATCGGCACAATTTCACAGCTAGGCTCGGAAGTTTCAGAGCAAACTATACAACATGCACAAATGCCACCAAATGCCAGTAACATTTGGTGTCCATCTCCTTGCAAGGCCGAGCCCAAGTGGCCTCCGTCCCCCTGCTGCCTGCGCTGTCGCGCAGCACGCCGAGGGGGGCGCGGAGGGCTGGACGGGCAGGAGGCTGGGCGGCAGCGGGGCCGCTCACATCCACAGCGTTTCTGCAACTGCCTCCAGCTCACCCAGCTGCAAATAAGTAATTTTAACATTTGAATAGCAGCAAGTGTGGAAGGCATAATTAATACCCAGCGGTATCTCTGATACGCTGATAGTGTAGGCGCAGACCCTGCCAAGGCTGTCAGGGAGCAGATCTGGCTCAGCAGCGCTGCGGCCCCGTCTGTTCGCACGTTTGGGTCCCGTCCTTCCAGCGGCTGACAGAGGCCAAGCCCGAGCCCGAGGCCACGGTGCTGCCCATCCGTGGGCTCCCAGCCGTGTCCTGGCCAGGGTCTGTGCTGCCCGCACCCGAACTCGTGCCAGAGGGCTCCGACACTGGACCGCGCCGGTGCTCTTCCCTTCCGCCCCGCGAGGAACAGCAAGAACAGAAAGAGAGAAAACCCTGTGAACAGCCCGAGCAGGCACGAGCGATGTGTGCTGGAAAGGCACAAGCGGGTTTGTGCCACAGCAGCCACGTGCCTGGTCTCTGCCAAAGAAGAGCCAAACTTCAAACCTGGGTTTCAATTTCAGCCCCCACTTTCAAACATTTCGATGAACGCCGACAGGACGCGGGGTGCCCCGCGCCCCCGTGCTGGCACCTGGCAGGGCAGGAGCGCAGCCGGCACAGGGGAGTCCCCAGCGCGGCGGCACCGCCGGCACACGGGGGATAACAAACACCACCGAAGATCTCCGGCATAGCTTGACTTGCTCTGACAAGGACACAGCATCTGTTACAGACTGTTTTACCCGGTCGTGTGGGATTATTTCAGACAGGATTTGAAAAGCACCGGGGGCGGGCGGGGGAGAAACCCAGGAAGCCAGCGTGTGCCTTCAGGCAGAGAAATGTCTTCAGCAAATATCTGTGCAAAACCTGAGCTCAGTTATTCACCTGCTGCTGCTCCAAAAAGCATCCAGCCAGCCATCAGAAAACAACCACTACGCAGGCTGGCTGATCTGGGAAGAGTCAGAGCCACGGCTTCATCTGGCAAACACCACGAGGCCGGGGAGAGGAGCTCCCGCCGAGCCCCCGGAGGAGATGCTCCGCTCCGGACCTGCTCCGAGCAGCTCGGCGCCTCGCTGCCGAGGTCGCGGGCACCGAGATCTCCCCCCAGCAGGACCCGGCACTGCCACGGGCTCTCACTGCCCAGTGTGCGCTGCTACAGCAGCGAGAAGCAGGTCGCATGAAGCGAGGACAAGCAGAGCCTGGAGGAAAGCTGCGCCTGCTTCAGCATCACTTTGTGCCCGCTCCTCAGGTGTAAATGCAGCGGGCAGATCGGGTGCCGGGCAACGTCCAGCCCAGCAGATAAAGCACAGAGAAAGGTCTCTGGCTGCTATCGGCCCATTGAAGGTGCACGTACAGCTACAAGGGAATAAACTGGCACACGCAGCGCCCAGGATCTGCAACCCGCAAACTCTGCCAGCGCCTCTGACAACGCAGCCTCCAAACACTGCGCGTATTTAGCGCGGCAGGGCTGGACAGTAGGGCATTTCATCAAACTGTCTGCAGTAACACTCGCTGTCTGTCCCGCCTAGACAAAGGGGTGTTGTGAGTTGGCTTTCAAGCTAAAACCTGCACCTGTCTCCCATTTATTTCACTCTTCCCCCCAGGACTTTGCACCAGCGCTGGGTATCAGGCAGAAGCAAGAGCTTCAATTCAGATACAACCTGCTGGAAAGTTTCTCCCAGAACCGTTTCCAAATCCACCAAAAATCTTTTAGAAGAGTCACAGTCTCAATCTCCATTCTTCATGAAAAATAAAAATAAAAATCCAAGGAACTAAGGAAATTAGCTTTTCTTTATTTTGGCTTTCTGTCTAACTCTCTGCACATTCATCTGCGTACCAGACCTAGCCCTGGGGGAAATCAAAGCATGCCGTACGAGCAGGACATCTCACTTTAGCCCCCCGGTTTGCAGCGGGAGCTGGGATGCCCAGCTGTGGGCTGGCACACGTGTGGCCCTGCTCCACTGCAGCGAGGGCAGAACACTGTCGGGGCAGGACGTGGAGGGAAAGGTTGCTTCTGCTCATTATTGTGATGAAAAGAAACAAACCACCTCTGCGTGGCAGGGACGAAAAAAGCAACAGGACCGTTTCAGAAGGGAAAACATCTCGAATACTTCTGGGAGCCATTCCACAGCCTGACTGCACGCAGGCAGGGCAGGGGGGACACGCCAAAGCTCGCACCATAAAGCCATTTCTATTCCTTACTGGGTAGCCTCCAACTGGAAGATCCCCAGACACGCAGCACTACCAGCATCCTTACGGGAGCCGCGTCCCACCGGCTCCGAGCCCCCCGCCGCCGGCCGTGCCCTGGCTGCAGGGAGGGCAGTGCCCCAGCACAGCCCACGAGGACCACGCTGCCCCTGCCCTCACCGCCGCGGGAGCTGGGAACGCCTCCCCCTTTCACCAAATATATTTACAAAACGGTGCTGCTGAAAGGAAAGGATTCCGACATATGTATGAGAGCAGTAAACCCGGGAGCTTAGAGATTATCCCTAATGCTGTGAAGAATAAATAAGGACAGCGGAGTGCAGCTGCGAGCCCAGTCCCACCGGACCAGACCCTGGCACGGAGGGGAGGGTGAGACCCCAGAGCCCCCGACACCCCGCTCCTCCAGCCCACCGGGGCTGCCAGGCTGGGTCCATCGGCTTCCCGATGCGGGCTTATAGAGGAATGTGCATTTCCCCCACAGCCACAAACGAAGAATGAGGTCATTTCCCTGCTTCGCTCATGAATTTTCTTCCTTTTCCACATGTTTATCCCCTGCAGAATCGATGCACAAACAAAGCAGGTTTTCTGGGGAATGATCAGGCCTTTTAGTCCGACAAAATAAATGCATCGGTGTGTAAAACCTGGACATAAATCCAGAGCCCTGCAGGGGAGGCAGGAGCTGGGGTTTCCCCAGTGGCAGGAGGCTGCTCTAAGTTGAGCGGACAAACGCAAGGACCGCAGCAATGCCCCCCGATCCCCGAGGCTGGAGCAGGTGCGCTGGAAGGTTTTGCTTCTCTGAAACCCACACCCATGAAGGTGCAGCGACTACAAGAGACGGCGACTATGCCAACCCACCCCTCTGTCTCTGAAGGGCCCTCCGTAAAGCCAGACCGTGGTACACACTATTGCTTGTGGCACTTTCTAATGCTGAAGCATTTTCTGCCCCATGGACCCTTGCAGCCCCTGCGCCTGATGCGCTGTGCCCGGCCCCGCAGCTCGGGACGCCTCCATGCAGCGCTCAGGGCTGCTTTCGGTGCCCTGGGCGATGGCCAGCATGAGACTGCTGGAAACCACCGCTTCCCCGCTAAATAAACCAAGCGCTTATCTTGTTTTCTAAATTAATGTGCTCAGGCGTGTCATTACAGCGTACACGGGAAACACTTTGATCTAAAAAAATAAGATAAGTTAGCTCAGTATGCATTAAGTAGCAGCTTAATGAGTTTTAAAACAAAATAATTAAAATGGGTTCATTATACTGTTGTAACACAATACGACTTCACGGGAATGGCGCATCGGAGTTCACAGCTCTGCCTGCCGAGATATCCCAAATAATGGAAAACACTATCACTGTGAAAAATACCGAAGTAAAGAGTATCTTCTAATGTGATTTGTCATGAAGATCTCCCAAGGAGTTCTGCTTTCCGAGGAAGGAAGATAAGCCCTGACCTCGTCTGAAACATCACCACTGCCTGCTGGTGGGACTGAGCCATCCCCGTCCTGCAGCAAGGGCGAGCAACCAGGCGTGACTGCGCTCCCCTGGGAACTCCAACCGAACCGGGCTGCGGTTCCAGCACTGTGGACTATTTAATGGAGTTACTCTCGATTTACACTGCTGTAACCGAGATCCAACCCCGGCTTTCTTTGTGGGAAGTCCCAGGTGGCCCCGTGAGCCCACGGATGCACAGCCTATCATGAAACCTCAGCAGCTGCACAAAGAAATGAACAAAGAGAAAGTGTAAAGAATTTCAAAAGATTCAGTAACTGCTACAGAAACGGAGAAGATGAGAGAAATCAAACCACTAAAAGCAGACAGACAGATAGCTTTTACGGAGCAAGAAATACAATAAAAAATAGAAGAAGCAAAGCACACTCTGGAAGTATAAAACATCAATATGAAAGCTGGGAGAAAGCAAAAGCAGGATCCTGGCATGTGAGCAGGAAGCGCATCCCTGCCGGGGCTGCCCCGCCACGGGCACGGCACCGGCACGGAGCTCCCCGGGCCCTGCAGCACCGCTCCGGGCCCCTCCGCTGCTGAGCAAGCTCGTGGCTGGATGTGCTGAATGGAAAAAAGAGAACGGGCTGAAAAGATGGAGAAAAAGCAAAACCAAAATAGAAAGCAAAGAAATAGAAAGCAAGAATGAAATCCAGGCCAAAGACTCTTGATCCTTTCATACAGAGGTTTAAATCCCCTTTTAGCACCAAACAATTTCTTTTTCCACGGAGAAGAGCAGTTCTCCCTGCCACGGCCACCTCATTACGCATACAGCAGCGGATCACGGCTGCATCTGGCAGCTCGCGGGCTTCAACCCCGGCGGAGCTGCTACGGCAGCAGCAGGAGCGCAGCCCCGCTGGATGAAGGTGAACATGAGTCACCAGCGGCACTTCTCCAGAGAGCGCCTAGCAAACACTCTGCTGTTTGTGGGCATACACCCTCTGGAGGCTAATTGCCAGTGAGTCAGATATCACTGCGCTTTGCATCTCATTAAAAAAAATCCCTTTTGCAAGAGAGATTAAACTTTTCAAAGCATTATCTCCAAAGGAGATGGAGGTCCCAGCCAGGCAGATTGGTGATGACAAGGAGACTTTTCTCATCACTTGCTGCTTTCTGTAAACCTCTGCAATGTGTTCCATCTCCTGCGTTCTCTCTGCTTCCTGCAAATGTGCCTGAGCTCGGTCCCATGGCCCACACCCGCACCCATCCCAGCTCACCCAGAAACTCCCCATTCACTGAAAATGGTGCTGCTGATGTCCTCATGGGAGCAGGAGAGAGACTCCAGGGGAAAAACTNGAAACTCTCATCCCTCAGCATCAACACTCAGAAGAGCAACCTCGGCCAAAAGTTATTCACACCTGAAGACAGAAAGGATTAATTAGCAGCACGCAGCGCGACAGCCTGAGCTGGGTGCCAGCACCGTGTCTGCGTGCCAGCAGCCGCGCGCTGCGCAGGGCTGCGGACCGCCAAGCGCGAGGAAGGGCGGAAGGGAAGAAGATGGGATGACGTCCCCTCCTGCGGGGGTTGCAGGGATCCCATCCTGCACACGGTGTCCTGGGCAGAACGTCTGCACGGAATTGCTCATCATAAACGGTTCCATCCTCTTCCATCAAAATGAGCAACACTTATTTTGCCAGAGAATATGTCACTTCAACACAGTAAGTTCTGAATATTTCACTTGAGAGGATGCGAAAGGAGTAGAGAGCCTCTTACAAAACCAAGAAACAAGATGATGAATAACATCCTCACTCTTCCCAGAGAAAACTTAATAAGAAAACCTATGAAAGGCAACTACTTGTAGAAAACGAGTTCATTCTTCTTGGAAGCTCTTTTGAAAATCATGCATGCCAACATCTGAGATTGTAATGCTTTCTTTGTTTAATGCAAAGCCACTCCAGACTCAGCTGGAGCTCAGGGCGTGCAGAGCTGCTCCTCCGAGGCTCTGGCTTCTGCACGGGAAAGAGCAGAGCCTGACGACGTTCAAGGTGCGAGCAGGAAATCCGGCCACGTGCTGCTGGCTCCCCGGCATCAATCACTGATGTTTCACTGGGTACTTAAGTGGATGCCCTAATCCACATCAATTAACTAACGTTTCGTTACTGAAGTCCTGCAGACAGAGGCAAAGAGATGCTATCACAGCCCCGGGAGCGCGGCTGGGGTCACGCACAGACTACGGCAATTAGAGATGCGTCCCAGGAGGAAGCAGCGCGAGCTGCGGGCTTGGCTGCGGGGCCAGCAAGCCTCGGGGGACCCTGTGCTCCCTCCCAACCTGGCCACCTGCGTTATCCAAGTGACACGCGTCCCAGTGACAACATAAATTAGCACTGTTTGCTCGACAGCCGTGAGTGTTGCCTCGTGAGCAGCAATCCATCAGCTCTCCCACACTGAACATAGCTTTATGTACAGTTAGGAAGCCACCATTATGCTATTCACATTGCCTGTTTACAGAGCTGTAAACCAGTGCTCGAGCGTTTATCATGGAGATATCCTCCCGAACATCCCAGGGTGCTGTAGAAAGGGATGTATAGCCAGACTGATTGCTGAGAGACCGTACCCAAACTCTGCAAAACCGCACTCCTGCGTATAACAAGTGCAGTCACTTGCAGGTGTTTTGCTGTCCTGGACCATGTCCTGAGGCAGCCTTCACCTCCACCTCCCACGGGGACCCGCATGTGTTCGGTCCCCTTGCTTCTCCCACGTTAGGGCATGTGCACTCTGACAGGCTCTCGTTTTTCCATCTCAAAGGTCCACGCTTGTATTTCTCTTGCAAGCCACATTCCTTTTTGCAAAAACATGTTACCACTCTCTGACTACATGTTATTCTTGAAGCAGCTTTTACTCAGCCTTTATTTTGAGAAATAAACTTGAAGAGCCGTGGGATTTGTAATGCTGCCACCCCCAGCCAGCAGAAGAAAAGCTTGACTGAGCCTGATGTGCCGCTGCCCGCGACAGCAAAGCCTCGTCCCGCGGACACCCGACCCGGGGCTAACAGCAAATTCACAGCCGAGGCTCTGCCTCTCTTCATTGCCAGCCATTTTCTTCATTAGGAAACGGCAAATTGTTCTCGTTACCCGCTCCAGCGAGGGCCTCCCGTGAGACAGCACCCAGGAGCGACACCGGCTCCCCACCGCTCCGTGCAGGACTGCGCAAGCCGGGCGCTGCCGGAGCCACCGCGTGGGTCCGCGCCCGCAGCACCGCTTGTCGGGGTGCACCAGCAGCTACGGCAGCGCGAATACGACACCGCAGATGTGACACCGCTTGCAGAAAACCAGTGATGGTGAGAGAGACCTTCAGAGCAAATTCAAACAGAAATGACGGCATGTTATACTTCCTTCCTATACGCTATTTCCAAGTCGCAACGAGACATTTCCCACATCAGAGTTGGAAATGAAGACTTCTGTGAAAGATGAGCTTTATTTTCATATGCTTCTTTGCTGAAGCCCATGTACTTTCTCCCCTGCAGCTAGCGAAGGCGGAGGGCGCGGGGCCACGCTCCTCGGGGCCAGGCAGTGCCTGGAGGGTGCTTATTTCCATGCAACTGCGCATCCATCTCCAGCCAAGTCGGATTTCTTTTCCTTTTATTGCTGTTGCTTGGTACCAGAAAGGCTGAATCACTCAGCAGTGCTGAGGAAGCGCCGGAGAAGTGCCGCATCCTCCTGCACTTGGGTTATGGCTGGAAGCCTCCACCTCCCCATCCGCTCCGTGAGGGCCGCACCAAGCAGCCACGTCCTCGGGCTAAAGCTCTGAAAGTGAAGACGAGAGGGGGCTGAAGCGGGGAGTCTCTGGCAGAGCCCAGGCAGCGCGAAACGTAGCTCCGGGCCACGGGGCTGGGACCCGCGTGCGGGCAGGACGCGGCGACAGTCACCGTCCTGGCACCGGAGCAGTGCTGGGGAAGCACGAGGCCCGCGTGGCATCGCCCGCGCGGGAAGCGCCGCTGGGGCTGCTCGCCAGCAGCGCCTGGGGAGGCTCCGCGCGCCTCCAGCTAAGGCCCAGCGCTCGCCTCCCTTGGCCAGACTCCACGCAAAGGCTTCCCAATGCCGCGCTGAAAGGAGGCTTTAACGCGGCCTCGACGCGTGGGGTGGCTAAGGCCAGAGAAAGGAATTGATAAAACCAGAAAGCGGCAGCAATTCAGCACTAGACAAAACCTCATTTCACGAGGAATCCTCACAAAACCAAATTAATGTTGAAGGATAAAGGTAGGTAAACCTCCCACAGTTAAGTTCAGGCCACAGAGGCTCAGTTTAAATCTCCCAGCAGTTCTGATTTAATCAATGCATTTCAAAGTGAAATTAGATGAAGTACATCTCCATCACAGGAAATTATGTACGCTATCAAAGTCTGGAGGTACAGGTCCCGGTAAGAAGAGCCATAGGAAATATTCACAGCAACCCTAATTCCATTTTTAAAGAGGCAGTTCAGGTCCGGAGCTGTGTGTTATTCCAGTGAAGAAACTCATCCTGATGTAAAGCACGCACCAAGGGCGGCGGCCAAGCGGCAGCGCCCGGAGGAAACCCGCGGCGGGCGCTGGGTGCTGGGCCACGGGACCCCCTCCCAGCAGCGCCCTCCAGCTTGGGAAAGAAGGGAAAAACCCCTACATTAGCTGAGGACGTGAAAGCGCTGAGGAGACCGGGGTCTGCCCCCAGTCACGCCCCATCCTCCCCCTGATCCTGCCCAAGGCACTTGGCTGCAAGGAGCTCCCCCGACAGAAGAGCTCCTGGTCCCGCACCCAGAGCACACTGGATGACCACTGCCCGCTTCCCCTCTCCAGCGCCGAGCGAGAGGAACGGCCGCGGCCACACGGTGCAGCTCCAGCACTGGAGCCACAGCTCCTGCGCCTCCAGCTCAGCATACTGATGCCTTAATCTTTCCTCCCAGTGCTTTCCCTATTAGCTATATTTAAAGGCTTAAGCGTGCATATATTTTCATAATGAATCTCAGACCTGTCTGAAGCCATATAGATTATTCACACCCCACAGAGCTGCTGTGTGGCAGCTCTCGTTGCTTACTGCCGCCCTGTACACGCATACAGATATAAATAGAAATAAATGGTGCTGGGAGACCTCTCGGATCAGACTGAGGTAAGGAAAGGTAAGAACAAGGTTATCGGGCCACCTGGGGAGCCAGTCTGCACCTCGGTCTGGTTTCTGTTTACATGCTACGCTTTGAAGAAAATTTAGCAATTTCTTATTTTCAGCAGATGACTGTTACATAAAGCAAACCCAAGCTGCGGCATTCAAATGCCTCGAGCAGATGGGCAGCCAGTTCACACATCCCATGTACCCGTATGACAAACGAAGGCATGATCGTCAGCGACGTGGGCGCGCCGCGGCGCTGCCTCCCAGGAGGCTGCCGGGGGACCCGGGGCGGCAGCGCTGCCGCCACCCCCTGCGCCACGGGCCCGGCCGG